>JAFIRS010004228.1:0-95002 GCA_018342105.1 Gonioctena quinquepunctata | reverse complement strand
TAGATTATTTCATTTTGGAGAGTACTTATAAATATTTCTGAAAGTATTCAAATTCTAATGTGGAAAAGAAGGCTTGATTATGAAGGGTGTATTTCACCTTGTTGCACACCTGTGAATGACTGGTATAAAATGCAATTTTATAACAAAGTATGGGGGTTAAAAAAATCGTCAAATTCAACCTTATTTTTGGAAACTACTGTTTGCCTGGCTAATATCCGCTGGTCTGAGTCGAAAGAAAATACTGGCAATTCTTGGATGCAAGGTACTTACTTACGTAATAACCAAAGGTAAAAAAAAATAGCAGTAACTGTGCGAAGTTGTGATAGGTCTCGTATCATAGGTTAATCCATTATTGTCTTGAGATTGATTAAAAACTATTCAGTTTGCTTGCATGTAGCGAGTCTGAGGAATTCTCATTCAAAATAAAAGCTAAGCAACAAATAACACGATATAGGTACATGTTTATAACATTTGTTTACATATTCATATTTAAACCTTCAATTGAGATAATTATCAATGGATGTTTTTTTTTATGTGTCTACAAACAATTTCAATAAAAAATATACAAACATCAACACAATCATTGCAGAAAGTTGATTCGAGAAATGACCTGTTGTATGGTGTTGACACACTGACATTTCGTTTTCAAATTTTAGATAAAACTACCATGGTGTGTATTTCGGCAGGGGTCAAACGAAATTAGATAAGTTTCAGAGGAAATAAATTATTTTTTTTCTTGCCAACTTTCCGTGGACCATTAACTTTTAGCAGTAGTGCAACAAGTTAGAATACACACTGTAAAGAGTATTTCAATGAATACCTTTGTGCTAGGTTGCCACATTTTAGAATGAAGTTTCAAAAAGTTTTTTACTCAAATGCAACTTTCTTTTCGAGACTCGATTATAACAATGATAACATTAATACAGAACATAAATTGAAATCTCTCAATGAGCGAGGACACGAAATTTTCACAATATTTTTAATGGATTCTACAGCTTGTAAAAAGTCTGTTGGTAATGTTCCTTCTTTTTTTTTTTCTAAAACTTAAAAAAAATAAGTTGGCAAAATTTAAATGGCTTCTTTCTAGGGTCATTGCCAAATGTTGTGACGTAATCACCCGATCAACCAATCTCACAGTTGACAGCTTCAATCAATTTTGCAACATTGCCATATCTTCAAATTTTAGGCCGCGCTTCCATAACAAGAATAAATGATTGGCTTTCTCTTTATTAGAAATCATTTTGATGGACCACAACCATTCATAATATCAAAAATAATAAGGTTTATGTGCACTGCAAAATCGACAATATATTGTTTTATTACAGATTGATCAAATGTTTTTACACCCTTAAAATCCGCCATCGTCGCTTGACATTGCGAATAGTGTTCGAGTTCTAACATTTGTAGTTTAAGAAACTTGGCAACGTTGCCGTTTAACGTCACAATCAAGCCGACTACGCCTATTGGCTGCTCGGTCGTTTACGTCACAAAGAGCGTCAATATTAGTAGCTTCAAAATCTGCTGATTTTCAAAAACGAATGGGAACTGCTGTAATGCCGGGTGACCCAGGATATCGGGCCACCCCTGTAACTTCTGCATTCGTGAACGGATTTTTCTGGAATTTGGGACAGTTATATAAGCAACCATTTCATTTTGGATTCGATCACATTACAATCCAAAATGGCGGGTCTTCCGGTTTTTCTGGAAATGCCAGTAACTTTGATTTTTCAAATGGAGCACCCTTTATATTTTTACATATTCGAGTTCAACAGGTCAAAACAAGTCCGAACCTTATGTCAAATAATATTTTTTTGAAACAATTGAAATTAAAATTGTTTTTTTATTTTACTTCGTGGATAAATGAGATTTGGTCGAAGCTGTTCACAATGAGTCGCAAATAACAGAAAAACTTAAATTTTTTCTGAGAAATTATTTTTGGTGTCACTTACTGGTTAATCAATTCAGTCACATCACATTTTGATCGAAAATTCATTTTTTTCAAATGAAACCCCTATGGGCCACCTACCTGTCTCTCTAGGACATTCATTAAGGAAAAAAATGACATAATCATTTTTGTATTTCGGTGCAGAAACAAATTGTATAAATTGAAAAATCTACAACTAGTTCATGAGTTTTCTGGCAGTTCGAATAAGCGTGGAAAACAACATTTCGGAATCTTGTCAACTAATTGTGTAAGTCATACTTATAAGCACGATAATGGTGTTTTTTTAAAATTCTTCTAGCGTTTTCTCGACTGACATTGCATTGGTATTCCAATTCCTGCGTCGAAGCGCTTGGATCAAAATCGACATAAGCAAAACATTCATTTCTGCCTCCTCACTTACGATCATCTTCTCCATTGTTGGGTTCTTTTCGGAATCTTCAATCCACATTTTTGAAAAAGGTTCTTTATGGGTGTCTTCTGTGTGGGTGCGTATCGTTCAGCGTATAACTGACAAGCGGCGACAATGTTTTCAAGACATTCTCCGTAAATTAATAACATATCAACCTGTTCACTTCTTGTGAACCTATAATTTTGATTTTACATGTCTACTAAACTAATTCCCGGAAGTTAACTATTATTCGAACTGTAAGGAAACTCATGAACTAGTTGTAGATTTTTGAATGTATACAATTTGTTACTGCACCGAAATACAAAATAATATGTAATTTTTTTCCCTAATGAATGTTCTAGAGAGGTAGGAAACCCATAGGGGTTTCATTTGAAAAAAAAAATTTTTTGATCAAAATGTGATGTGACTGAATTAATTCATCAATAAATGACAAAAAATAATTTTTCAGAAAAAAATATGTTTCTCTGTTATGTGCGACTCATTGTGAATAGCCTTGACCAAATCTCATTTATCCACTAGGTAAAATAAAAAAAAAATTAATTTCAATTGTTTCAAAAAAATGACATTTGACATAGGGTTTGGACATGTTTTGACCTGTTGAACTTGAATATGTAAAAATATACAGGGTGTTCTATTTGAAAAAACAAAGTTACTGGCATTTCCAGAAAAACCTGAAGTCCGCCATATTGGATTGTAATGTGATCAAATCCGAAATGGTTGCTTATTTATATAACTGTACCAAATTCCAGAAAAATCCGTTCACGAATGCAGAAGTTACAGGGGTGGCCCGATATCCTGTGTCACCCGGTATATATATATGCGTTATGTATTTTAAAGCATATTTAAAGCGATAATAGTTTCTCGTGTCCTCGCCTATTGGTGCAGGTTGGATTTGTTGAGTTTTCAGTCTTATAAATGCATGAGGAATAAGATTAATCTCAATTAAAATAACGTGAACTGCTTGTGTTGTTTCTCAATTTTATATTTTGTTTTCAGGTGTTGCACTGAAACAGCTTTATAAATGCATGAGGAATAAGATTAATCTCAATTAATTATAATTAAGGAAAATGGCGCATGATGTTTCTGGATCGAGGTGGGATGAATAGCTTAATGCAGTTGGTGCCAGTGATATTGGCGTCTACATAGACCTAATAAATTTTATAAAACTTCGATAAGTGGTTATTAAATTGAGACTAATCGAAAATTAGTTGAAAAATTTATACAATTGTTTATATTATATATATTATACATATTTAATTATATACAATAAAACTGTTGTGGATTCAACGAGAAAATAGTGAGTCGGGACTACTACAAGTGTTACACGCATCGGAATGAGTAATATCAAGTGCCCCTCAAATACAGGGACAAAAAAATTTATACATTTATTCTGTAATCAGACTCTTCAACGTTCAAGAGATATTATTAACATACCCAATTGAATGAAATGAACAGTAACTGGGCTCAGCCGGTTATGGAACATTTTATACATAAATATTATAATTGTCTTTATTTATATATTATATATTTTATATTATTTAATACCTTTTATTGTTTATAGTGACGTTGTTATTTTAATACCGAGCCATCAGGTTGCTTGATTCTGTAATCTGCTGAGCCCTCGTGGAAATGGAAATATTTCTTTTGAAACGACACGCGTAATGGTGATCCGTTGAGAACGGTGGTGCATTGCAGCAGCGCGTGCTGTTTTGTTATAAATCGATTTGTTATCGTCTATCATGATTTTTCTTACTGTTAAGTTATATGCATAGGTATAATTGTTCTGTATAATAAAATGCAGCTGCACATTCAGTTTTGGATGCTGCATTATATATATATATTTTTTTGTTTTTCTCTTCATTTGGAAACGATCTGAAACTGCTCTGAGCGACTGTTGCTAGTCAGAAAGTTGATTGGATACTTTGAAATATTGTATATATTTTTTCAAAACATATACAGTATTTTTCTGACTGATGATGATTTGTACATAGATTTCCTCCAAAATAAATGCGTTTGAACCGACTATTGTTGTTTATGCAATGTCTCCCATTTTTTTAGGATTTTCATCGAAAGATTTGATTTCTTCAATTTGAGTAAAAAAAAATATTTTGATATTTTGCAGATTATCAGATGCAGTTAGGAATAATTCTCAATTAAAAATCGTATTCATTTTCCACGAACAAATGATTATATTAGATTAACAGAAAATTTTGGCAAAGATGCAACAAGAATGAAAATTACATAAATGAAATGAGCAGTGAAATCAGAATACCAATTAATTGTAGTTGCATTTGTAGTGGAAATACAAATTGATTTTAAATTGTAGTTTTCCATAACGAAGTGTTTTACAAATAAATACACTACACCACTGCATGTTTTGTCACACGACTGACAAAAGTTTCCAGAAGGTGCTGAAAGAACAATCTAGAATAGTCAAATGGATCTGGAGAAGTGACCATCACGAATTCTCTAGACCTTATAAAAAGCGATAAAGAAAATATCCAGTGCAATGAGGTGCGTATTAAATTTCTATGGAGTTAGTTATTTATTTATTTATTTATACTGATTACAAACAGACTATGTCTAATAACATGTATCAGTTGGAAAATTACAAACATACAGAAGCGAAGTATAACAATTATACAGATACAAACATATATTTACATATATATTAAAACTATTAAAATATTAAAAAATAATGTACAAACATCACAAGGCACTTATACTGTATCCTTCAATACTCACTGTAAAATTTTAGCCAATACACTGAGTATTAAATGTTTTCAACTAAGATCTCTCAAATCTATAATTGACATACAGGGACTCCGGCTCTTCTATTTCGGGGAAATCCAATCCAGATTAACATACGGAATAACCATCTGGGGTAGTTCTTCTGCAGTTAATGAGGTTTTTCTGGTGCAAAAGAGGATTATGCGATGCCTTGCTAATGTTCCCAATGGTACCTCATGCAGGGATCTATTCAAACAATTTAAAATTCTTCCTCTCTATGGCCTACATATATTGGAACTTTTAACATATATACACAAGCAACGCAAAACTCTGGTTAAGAATAACTCACTACATGATCATCATACAAGATCAAAAAATAATTTCCATCTACCCAATGTTCGTTTAACAGTATCTCAGAAATCTGCAGATATACTGGGACTAAGATTATATAACGTTCTTCCTGAAGAACTAAAATTGATAGAAAGAGTGCACACATTCAAAAGAGATAAAAGACTTCTCCTCGCCCTCTGCCCCTATAACATTAATGAATTTTTTGATAGTTTTAGATAAAATGTTTTGTCTGTCTATATTTTATATCTTATCTCATACACTTTATTTTTATATTTTTATATCTTATCTTATACACTTTATGTAAACCTTGTTTATATCTGACTTGTCCGATAGCCTCACAGCTCTATGGATTAAATAAAAATTGAATTGAATTGAATTGAAACTATCCTGGTTGTATCTCAAATGGGAGAGTATTGAGATCTTAGAGATATTAAGGAAATCAATTTCTCCTGTTCTCAAGAGGTTGTTAACACTGGCTAAGCAGTTGTTAATGGGGGCGCTTAAATTGTGAATTTTGAAGGGGATATTTCTGATTCTCAGTCTTATGTCTGGTATGTTGAAGTGAATGTTCATCAGTATATCAGGTACATTGAAGTTGTGTAAGATATCAAAGACGAAAAGAATCTGGATCCTTTCACGTCATTCGCTCAAAGTCATAATTTCAAAATCTCTTCTTTGGTTTTTGTAGGATATATGCAATGGGTATATTCCATATTATTTGAAGTGCATGGAGCTTAGAAATTTTTTTTGAATTTTTTCAAGCATATCGGAATATTTTATGGTCTCAGGGTTCCAAATAATACAGCAGTACTCTAACTCAGATCTAACATAGGAATTAAATAGTATTATAGATTTTTCGTATTTAAAATCATGGCTTGATCTCAAGATGAAGCCGAGTTTTCTGTAGCACTCAAAGCTAATTCTGCTGATATGTTCATTGAACGACAACGTTTTAGTAAAAACAACACCCAGATCCTTGATTCTATCTAGATATTCCAGCTCAACATCATTGATGGTATAGTTTCCGACTATTTCTATTTTTTTTCTAGTGTATGATTCTATTTTACATTTCGACTCATTTAGTGATAGGTCACTATCATCGCAGTACCTACAGATTGCATCAATTATGTCTGGGAACTTTTTTGTGTCTTCTACTGATGTTATTTTGAGAAACACTTTCAAGTCATCTGCATATAGAAATTTTGTACCTTCAAGATAGTCATTGATATCATTAATGAACATGACAAAAAGCAACGGTCCCAGTATCGAGCCTTGGGGTACACCCAAGGTACTAGTAAAACTCTCGGACTGACAGTTATTATATTTAACAAAGTTAGGACGATTTGTCAGAATACGATTTTATAAATGCGCCTAATTTTTCAGCGAATGAAAATGATGTTAACTTATTCAGCAAAACATTGTGATTTACCCTATCAAATGCTTTTGCTAGGTCCGTAAATGGTATCAATTTGATAGTTGGATATTTCTTTGGAGACATACTCGCTAAAGACGCAAAGGTTTGTTGTGGTTGATTTTTTATTTATGAACCCATGTTGTTCCTCTAAGAGTACTGAAGATATGTGACAATTTATTTTTTTATGCATTTTCCTCTCAAATATTTTTGAGGGTGATGGTAAAATAGTGATGGGCCTATAGTTTGTTATTTCATTGGTTTTGCCAGATTTATGAATTGCAATTATATGTCCCACTTTGAATCTTTCAGGAAACACATTAGACTCCAATGATCTATTGAAAATAATTTGTAGTGGTGATGATAATAAGTCAGCGAATGCTTTGAAAAAGAAGGCTGGCATTCCATCTACCCCCATTGCCGCCTTGGGTTTCAATGATTGAATGGCCTCTAAAATATCAGATATTTCAATGTTTTTAATTTGTAGGTCAGTAAGACCATAATCTTTATGTTCGGTTTCCCTAGAGATGAGTGTACTTTCACTATATACTGACTTGAAGTATTGTGCATAGGCATTGGAGATATCTTTATCTGATTCTAAGATTTCATTATTATAAATAAATCTATATAGATAGTTACTTTTATTTTTCATAAAGTCCCAAAAGTATTTTGGATCCGAATGAATTTGTTCCTCAATATTTTTCATATGATTTTCATAACTCGCTTTGATAAGTTTTTTGGTTTCACTTCTCAGTTTCCTGTGTCTTTGCAAATAATCGGGTTATTTTTTTATTTTTTACGCAGACGTTTTTTTAGCTTTATTTTTTTAACAAGCTCTTTTGAGTACCAGTGAGGATATTTGTTTTTGTATTGTCTTTTATGTGGGATGCATTCATCCATTATATCGTACAGAGTGTCATAAAATTGAGTAACACATTCATTTGGATCATTTGAGTTAATAATATTTACCCAATCACACAGACCCAGCAGATAGTATAACCTATTAAAATCACCTTTTTTGTAGTCAGTTAGGTGAGTTGGTATCATGGAGTTGAGAGTGGTTTCCTTTTGAGAAACATATGCTGAAATTTATTTCTAAGGGTGGGTGATATTGGTCAATACTTACTAGAGGAGAGTCTGAGAGGGATACCGTTGCTTCTGTCCGGCTCATTAATACCAAGTCCAAAGTATTGTTTACAAAATTTGAAACATTACTCATGGAGTAGAGATCATATTTGCACAAAATGTTCAAGATTATTTTAGCCTTAGAGGAACCAGCTTCAAGATCATATGAGGCGCCACTGATTTCCGGGACATTAAAGTCACCTACACAGAATACATTATCAGAATAAAGATCATTACATGCTTCAAGAGAGTCAAGCATTTTTTCATAGGCTGTTAGGTTTGATCCTGACCTGATATACAGACAACAAATTGTTATTGTGGTATCATATAATTTGCATGTCACACATAGCCACTAAAAATCAATGTCTATGTTTTTTGATACTTGCACGATATGATATTTATTTTTGACACAGCATAGTACACCACCTCCCCGCTGCACACCTGCAATTTCGTATGGTTTGTCATTCCTCAGTATTTGGTATCTTTTATCACATAGTTCATTATCATATATTGAGTCATTGAGCCATGTCTCCGATGAACATATGATGTCGAAATCATTCAAGGTAATGTTTTGATATATTTCCTTCACTTTAGATCTTAATCCACGAACATTTTGGTAGAAGATTAAGAATTCCTTAACATGCCTCACGGAACATATATCTGGTTTTTCTATGAGGCTGTTTACTACCTCCGCTGACTGGTCATTTGGTGATTTCCTAAAAAAGGTCCTTGAGTAACTTCTCTCACTATTGGTCTTCTCTCAGTGAGACTGTCATCATTCACAACACTCCTTTGGTCCTTTGGCTTCTGAATAGGTACAGCGGAAACTTCATATTTATCCGAGATGATTCCCAGGATCGACTTAGTAAGAGCCCATTTGTCAGATTTGTTGAGATGCTCTCCATTTGTGTTGAACTTAGATTTTCTAAGAAAGTTATTACACTCAAAGAACGAAATATTTGATGGTCTTTTATGGTGAAGATATTTCTGAATATTTAGATTATTTTCATAGGTGGTTTGGTCCATGTTCCTTGACTTTAACGAGTAGGGTCGTGATAACAGCAGAATGTTTGTATTATTCAGCTCAGCTGCTAATATGTCAATCATTTCACAGTGGATAATATTTGGCCAATATATTAACAAATCATCTTTCGATAATTTTCTGCCTATGTCAAGCATGCTTTCAAGCAATTTGTCATCAGGACAGTTAGGTTTGCATATTGAGAAGATTGACCTTTCTGATTTATTATTGGCTTAAAGGGATTTTTACATCTATTGGAGGAAACAAGGACGAACGATTTCAGGTGTGGCTGACATTTCAGCCCTTCAGTTGGTTTTATGTGCTTGAGATAGTGTCCATTTTTATCTGGAGCACACGTTGGAGACCCTAATTTGGAAACACTTGAGTTATCAACAGAATACTTTGAGCAACAAAAATATTCATTACCCTTCTTCAGCATCTCAAGGTCCTTCAATAGCCTAGTGTTTTCATGCTCAAGTATACGTATGGAAGTTATCATGGAGCTGTTGATCACGTTTAATTCGTGAAGGTCATTTTCCAGTTTAATTTTCTGTTTCTGTTCAGCTTCGTTCAACCTGTTGCTTGAATCTTCATTTTGTTCTTTTTCTGTGATCATTTTTTTAACTGATTCAATAATGTCAGTGTTCCGTTTACTTATTTTCTCATTCAAATATTGATCAGCTTCAAGCGCCTCATTCTCTAGTTTCCTTGTTATATTGTTTGATTGATTCAGTTTATTTCAAAGAAATTGCAAATTTCTAGGAACTATTATTGACAGTAACCTCAGATGGGAGGAATGCATAAACACGATCTGCTCCAAACTAAACAAGCACTACTTCGCAATAAAAAACCTGATTAGCTGTCTTGATGAAAACGGAATTATTTCTGTGTACTACGCATTAGTCTATCCAACTATCAGCTACAACATTATAGTATACGGTCTTGCAGCTGATAGCAATAGAGTTTCTCTTGCTCAAAAAAGAGTAATTCGGCTTATTTTTCACTTGGATTATCGAGAGTCCTGCAGAGGTTTCTTCAAAGAGAAAAAACTTTTAACTTTCACGAGCATATATCTATATAAACTCCTAACACACACCTACATTCATAAGAACAGTATCACACAAAACTCAAACTTTCACAGCTATACGACTCGTAGAAGAAATGAATTCAGACTTGAACAAGCTACTTACTCCAGTTATAAAAGATCTCCAAAATATGCAGGGGCAAAGTTTTTCAATATGCTACCTGAGGAATTAAAGAATCAACCAAACTTATACAGATTCAAGTCTAGGCTGAAGTCTTTTCTTCTTCATAACGTATTTTACAATATACACGAATTTACACTATGTTGCCAGCGTCCTGCTGATTCTCTCAATTGATTTTTTTGTAATTTTATCTATTTATATGTATGTAATATGTGAATATGTATGTATACATTCCATCGTAATCTCTGAATGTCTCTAAATATGCTTTTGTATCTTGTAGTTTCAACTATTTTATTTGTATGTAATGTGGGTATATGCATGTTTTTACATTTTATTCTATTTTAATTGAAATTTTTTACCGCCCACAATATTTGTATTGTTCTTGACTTGTCAATCCAATGAAAATTGGTGTATGACCAATAAACATCTATCTATCTATCTATCTATCTATAATTTGTTTTTTCCAATTGATTGTTGATTGCACTGATTTCAGCCACCTGTTCTTTCCATATATTCAGTTGCGTTTTTGTTGTTTCAACTTCTTTTTGTAGCTCCCCATTTCTCTGTGAAATTAGATTTATATCTGAGGTCAACCGATTAATGTACCTTTTTGATTATTCATTTAATTGGCAAATAATTCCTCGGAACTAATAACTTCTTCCTGAAAATCGACTGAGGCCCTTTTCAGTCTTTGAATGTGATAATCCTTTTCATGATTATCTGTAGTCAGTTTAGTTATTTTCTGTGATAGGTCAATGATTTTATCTTCATACAATTTTTCTATGTGGTCAATTTGCGTATCTTTTTCATCTAATGATTTTTCCAAAGTTTTTACTTTTATTTCAAATGCATCCAAATATTCCTCTTCGCTCTTCTTACTTGTGTAACACTCCTTCGAACATATGATTTTGTTTCCATCCATCTTCACCACCTGTTTTTTCCTATCCATGCAGCTGGGGTGAAACGCGTTCAAACATTCAATGCAATAAAGGGTTGAGCACTCTTTAGATTTGCAGCACTTGAAATTTGACATGGTAATTTCTCTCAGTGTAGAACACAAATTATTCGGGAAATAGGACCACTACTTTATACCTCTAATTCCTGATAAGGTATTTACACCATTCAATTTTTGGATAGAAATGTTAATAAATCCCACAACAAATTTACTCTCAACTCCTGGACTATAAAATATCCAATAGCGTGTTTGAACAGTTTTTACAATCTCAGATTAGAGATTCAGTTTGAAGTTTTTATGGTTTATTGTCTTGGTTTTTAATTATATTGTTAGTTTTTATACACACTTGATTCACTATTGGTTTATATCAATGTAATGAATGTTGATCAAAATGCACTCAAACTTTCAATTCACTTTTTAATATCAAGCTCTTTTTGTAGACCAGACTCAACTGCATTTTCTGGTGTTGATCCCAGAAAAAACTATGATCTGGATTGTAATTTATATGATTTTAAAGCAGGAGCAAAGTATTAGTTTCTATATTTTCTGTATGATAAGCAGAATTTATTTAATAAATGGCTAACCTCTCTTTACAAAATATCGACTAAACAATATCAATATTTCAATAGCTACGAATCCCAGTGTTCATTATTGTTAGGTTGTTTGAGCGCCTATTCGAATGATCCTGCTGATCACTGTTAATTTTAAAAATGAATCTAAAACTGTAAAGTTACATCACACTTGTATCAATAATTCAGCCTTTTGGCTCAAAGGACAAAAAAAAACAATTATACAAACCAATCGAATAAAGTAAAAACGATAAAAACAATTTTATAAATTGTCCATAAATATCATAAAAAGGGGGTGGTGTCGTTGTTTAATAAACCCTTGGAAGGTGAGTCTACCAACTACGCCACTGTCACACATGTTTTTCCCCACCGTAGGATATCTGGTAAGTCCTCTGAAAAGCTCGATTCCAGACGGTCCAAGGAGAGAGTGTTCTTTCTCAACGCAATACCGTAGCCTCCAATCGGCTATTTCGAAAAATTTATAATTCCATAAATTTCCCTTTGAAAATACCAAAACTATGGAAATTCCCCTGGAGAAAATAACACCTCACGCTTATTTATTCCCTAAACTGAAATCCAATATATTTCCCTAGCCTTTATTTTACGAGTGGGCGAAGACTCGTTTAAAATCCCAAAACGACACACTACCGAATATCTACGTTCAAATTCACGCTTCTCGGAAATTTTTGCAAAGTGCTTACAGTTACTTGAGAACGTATCTCCAAAGTAAAAATGATTCAATCAGAATCGAATTCAAAAACTATGACAATTGTACCAAGTCTCGAATGTCAACTTCACAAAGAAAACGAACACAAACTCGCCCGTGAGTTTTTATCGCGATACGCTTTTGTTGCCAGAGAATTAAATTTCAGAAAAACCCAATCTAGGAATTTAGAAATTTAATTGACAAGTGAGGTGTGACATTGAACTCAATGTTTTTCCCTTTCACGAGATTTCACAGGTGCCCTGATCCATCTATGCTACTTTTGAAAAAACAAGCCCAGGAGCGACTTGAACGGAGAGGTTTCAAAACTAAAGTTGGATAGAGAGCGTAGAAAAACGTAGACCGATCTAACTCAGGAAATTTACATTTAACTCTCTATCTGCAAAGAAAAATAGGAAGGGTAACCTACGTGCAGGGAATTTTGGGAAGGACACATTGACCAAGGAACTTTCTTGCGAAAGCCGGAAAACTCGGTTTGAGTATCCTTCACTGACGAACTTGTGCGTGCAGCTAATTAAGCCCGAGCCCTCGTACCTAGGATAGACATCAGGTTCAACAAGAACTAATTAGACCATCCTTGTGTTCTCATTTAAGAAGAACTACCAAGGTACGTCCTTGAGCCGCATGTCTTATTTGTACGCCTGCATTCCCAGATCTGAAAAACTTCCAAAGAACACAAAGATAAATAACCTGAAAGAGAATGCATGATTAGTAGACCCTGTATAATACTTATCGCAGGCGACTCCCTGAAGTAACTTCTCGTAAACCATCAGGAGAAAAAAATCGCCTACGTTTTTTTTTTTTTTTATGTTCTGGTTCCCACGAAAAGGGATATCCTGTAATGTTCAGAGAACATCGTGGGAACCAAGGGAAAGAAGGTAGGAGTTGGTGTTCTTATTAAATTTCTGAAGGTTGTATGCCTCGGGGAACACCTCCGGAAGTTTTTTTTTTTTTTTATGTTCTGGTTCCCACGATAAGGAAATTCGTTGGATGAACGAGTCTTTGGGAAAATGATGTTCTGCAGGTCTCCAAAGTGACCACGAAGGGTGTGATGACTGAACTTGACGGGTTAATCTCGAAGAGACTGCCAAAGCAGGAACGATTGTTGATATTTCAGAAGAGCATCGCCCATGAAAATATCTATAAAATAGAGACAAATCGCCAACTTTTCTACGGTGTTCCAGACAAGTGAGCGAGTTTGTAAGCGAGGCATCACCGACGAGACGAATTGCCCTTTTTTGGACAGAATCCAATAGCCTCAGGATATGTTTAGGTGCCGCACTCCAAATATGGGAACAGTATTCCAGGAGTGGTCGGATCTGTGCCTTATAGATCATACGCAGCTGTCTGTGGGTGTACTAGCTCTTGTTACGAAACAAATAGCCAAGTTTTTGGGATTCACTTATGGCATTGTACCTCCCGTGATTTTCCCAGGAAAGGTTATTGCTGATAGTAATACCAAGCATCGATATGGATGACTTCAGTGGTATGGTTACTCCTGACAAAGTTATGGTAGGCACAGTGAGATCGGCTTTTCTAGAGAAAAGACATGCTTGTGTTTTGTTTGCATTGAATTCTACCAAGTTATTAGATCCCCATTCGAGAATTGTTGCTAAGTCCATATTTATATTATTAACATTTCTTCCTCGTTCATTTCTGGTTTCACGGGCTGATATAGGGGCCCTGGAAGAGAAAGCGGTATGGAGGGTACTATCATCGGCAAAGCTGTGTACTGGACATGAAGTTGCTTTCAACAGGTCGTTGATGTGAAGTAGAAATAGTGTTGGTGCGAGAATAGATCCTTGCGAACACCAGCATTTATGAGTAGAGTGTCAGATGAAACTCCATCGACCACTACATGGAGAGACCTGTTTGAGAGAAAACTAGCAAGCAGAGAACACAGCTGAGGGGCAAGCCATAAGGCGGAAGCTTGGCGAGGAGTCCCTGGTGCCAAACTCGATCGAAGCTTTGGAGATATCTAATGCCACAGCTAAAGTTTCTCCATACTTTTCAATAGATAGCTGCCAATATGTGACGAGCGTAGCAGGTCACCAGTTGATCTCTGATGGCGGAAGCCATATTGCCTATCGCTGACAATTCCTGAGTCTTCCAGATATTTCATGAGCTCGATGTTGATGGCTTTTTCCATGACCTTTGAAATAATAGATAGCAGTGCGATAGGTCTGTAGTTGCTAGGTAGGGCCTTTTGCCTTTTAGGACTGGCTGTACTCTTGCAATTTTCCAATTGGACGGAAATACCCCAAATTGTAAGAGTGGTTGAACAACTTGCAAAGAACAGGTGTTAGTTCGGGGCACATTTCTTGAGAACAATCGGCGGGATTCCGTCAGATCCACAGGCTTTGTTGGTGTTGAGACCCAGCAAAATCTTTCTGATAGTACGTTGGCAAAGGTGATCTCGGGCATGTGACTGTCAATAGGTGTAATGTTCGGGGTTGTTTTCCCGATGAATCCAGAGTGGAATTTCCAGCAAATAGGTGCCAAAGATATTGGCTTTTCCTGGGCAGTCGTTGCTAGTGTTCCATCTTCTTTGGTTAGAGGAGGAAATGAGCTGGAAGTGAAGTTTCTTCCCACAGCTTTGGCGAAAGACCAAAATGAACGGGATCCGTTAGGACATCCAACAAGTTTTGATCTTATTTTGGCATTGTGGGCGTCTTTTGAGCATTCTATTGTCTCTTTGCATATGCCTCTAGCCTCGACATATGCTGCTCTGGTCTCAGGGCCCGGATTTTTTAGCCATCGATGGTATGCTGCCTGTTTGGAAGCCACAGCTCTAGAGCAGTTTCTGTTAAACCAGGTCTTATCGGATGATGTTCTTCTTTCGGTATTCGGTATGTAAGTTTGCATCCCCAACATGATGATTTCAGAAATTGTCTCAGCACATCGTGTTGGATCTACTGAAGAGAAACAAACTCTCTTCCATGGAAACGCTGAGAAAAACATACGAAGACCTTCCCAGTCGGCCGAATTGTAATGCCACATGAGACGGGGTGGTATTGTGCAGCTCGATGGTAAATGGAAAGAGCATGTTGTGGAGATGAGGGTGTGATCAGAGTTTCCAAGTGGGGCACAAACTTCTATTCTATACTGGTCAGGATTGGTGGTGAGGAAAAGATCTAGTGTATTGGCAGACTGGTTGTTGACATCAGGGATGCGGGTTGGTAGCTCGACCAGTTGTTCTAGACCATGAGTGATGGCGAAGGCCTCGGCTTGACGACCTGCATCATCTGTTTTGTTAGAGAATTTGAGCCAGGCAGCGTTATGTACATTAAAGTCTCCCATGATTATGGTTTCAGCTGTTGGATGGTTCTCCTGAATGTAGTCCAGTTTGAGTGATAAGAACTCAAAGAGGTCGTTATATGAAGGTTCATTAGGTGATAGAGGTTCATTAGGTGATCCATCCGTCCATCCTAGAAAACCATAATTCCATCCAACGAATGACCCATCTGAGAACTGCCAGCCGAAATCCTCCATTGTCGTGACACCGAATCGTTGAATCCAAAATCCATGGTCCATGTTCGATGTACGAGCTCGATTCGGAAACTGCACCAGTCTCGCCGTCCGTGAAAAAGTTCCATCCAAAAATCAATGCAGGAATTCTCCATATTCCGGAAATCCATCGTGCAGAAGCTTCAAACGTAGAATCCTCAACGACGAGGCACCCTCGACAGGGCACGCCGCGGAAACGCTCAGCAGGCCGAGATCCACACGACGTGAATATCGAACCCAGACTGATTCTCTTCAAAAATCTATTTTTCGGCATCGAATCCGAAATAAACAAAGCTTCTTTGTCTGAATCTGCTCAGCGTCGACCGTTAGAAAATAACGCTGACTATTGAAAAAGACATCTGCACGAAATCAATGGACAAACCGGCGGCGGCTCGTACAGGCTGTCCCCAGGGAACGATTGGAAAATGTAATTGGGGCCACTCGTGAAAGCTGTGGATTTAAAAATCCCAGGTGTGAATTGGATTTAAAAATACCAAGTGTGAATTGGATTTAAAAATGACGTGTTCTATACTGAACAAAACTGAAAGAACGAGGCGGGCGAGGGCAGTACGCGTTCTGCACCCAGTCCAAAACGCCAAGCCTGAGTTTGTTAAATAAAAAATGGATTCCATACCCTATGAAATTAAACTTGCTTTCACGAATGTACCGGGTGTCCCATTACAATAGTCCAAAAACCAAGAAACGTATTTTTGGTGAAAATGGAGTTTTCGTCTAAATAGGCGATTTTCATAACAAAATATACATACATAGATACATCTTCCTTAACCCTTTTACTGCGGCTGATGTTTCTATTCTATAAGCGCTATAAACTATATTTGATTCCTGCCGTTCTTCTTCCTGATATTTGGCCTTTTCCCTTTGAGAAGTTGACCAGGCCGATATTCCTGTGGAAGGTAGTGTTGTCTCGTCTTAAGCGATACTACTTTCCTAGTTCCTACATTTCATATGTTATAGAAGAACTGAAATATAGACTAATAGGAGTTGAAAGAGAAAACCAAGAATTACTCTCTAGAATTGAGTTTTTAGAGAGATCAGCAAAGAAGAACAATTGATTATTTTTGGATTAGAAACGAGAGAAGATGACTTGAAAACTGCAGAAGGAATCATCGAACTTCTAAATAATTTACTGAATATACACATAACAGAAGCAGACCTAAATAACTTTTATACCTTAGGAAGAACAAAACAAAGTCCGTTAAAAATCGAGTTCAATTCCTACGTGAAAAAATTAATTGTCCTCAAACACTGCAACCAACTCAAAGGCACTAAAATATATACATAAACAACGATCTCACACAAAAGGAGAGAGAAGAGGGGAAGATTCTGAGGAAACACCTAAATCTTGCGAAACAAAACCAAGAGCCAAATTGCTGTATAAAAAACAATAAGTTATTCGTTAACAACAAGGTTTATTCTGCAGCTGACCTTGAACTAACGCAGGAAGGAATACATATCGAACAAAATAAGACAAATAGTGCTCCAGGAACCCCAGTTACGAACTACTCCCAAACAATCAGAGGAGGAAAGGACAAGCTGAATTTTGAACTTCCAGAGATACAGAAACAAAAATCACGGAACCCGGACAAAACGAACGAAAACCTAGATACAAAACCTGTTCCGATAAAAAAACCTCTTAAGGACACCACCACAGAAAGACCAAACACAAGAAAAAATTCCACCTCAAAATTAATCAATCTCTAAATAAATACATTTGTATATGTGTATATATGTATATACCTTTTCATTAGAATACTGTTCATATCTATGTAATCACTAAAAATAGTACTATCAGTTAACAAACATAATCATAATGGATCCGTATATCAGGGATTTTAGTGTAAAAAAATTAGACAATTTTGCTCTAAGAGATGTTAATGAAGAAAAACAAGTACTAAAGGTAAATGACTGCCATTCCAATTTCAAAATCGTACACAATAATATACGAAGCATATCAAAAAATCTTGATGAATTTACAATATTTTTAGAAGAACTAGATACAACGATAGACTGCATAATACTTACTGAAACTCGAATTATAGATGACATAGGAGTATACAACATAAAAGGATATATAACCCTCTATAACTTTGGTAATTTAAATGAAAATGATGGAGTGGTACTTTTTATAAAGTCAAATCTCTACCACTCACACAAGACTTTTGAAATTAATGGCACTTATTTGCTACAGTTACAAGCTATAATTAACGAGGAAATTATTGTCATGAATGCACTCTACAGATCACCGACAAATTGAACCCTTCTTAGAAGAACTGAGCAATATAATGAATAACCAATCAAAAAAATTTACTTATAGTGTGTTTATTGGTGACATAAATATAGATTTAATCGGAACTACAGAAGATTCCCAAACATACCTGAACACACTAGAAGAACATGGATACATCTCAGCAATAAATACACCTACTAGACCAGATTCAGGTACTTGTGTGGACCACATATTCATTAATTCAAAAAGTGAAAACATTGACTCATTAATTCCAATGACAATAGAAACCTGTATTACAGACCATTACACTACATTTTTACAAATAATATTTACAAATGAACAAACAAAAACATGAGGACCAAAGCACAAAATTCTTTAAACAAATAAACGAAAAAACACTGTTGAAAATAATGGAACATATAGATTGGGAAAAATTCTATGGAATTGACGATTTGGATAAATCCGTATCTAAATTTATCGGAATAATCGACAACGCTATATATAGATCCACAACAAAGGCAAGGATAAAAAACAGGGACATTAAAACGAAAAAATGAGTAACCGGATCATTGCTGAGATCTATAATTAAAAAAAATGAAATGTTTCATGAATTGAAAAAAAATCCTGAGAACAAAACAAAAAGAGAATACAACACCTACAAAAAAGTACTTGAAAAATTAATTGAAGAAAGTAAAGCGAGTTATTACAAACGTAAAATAGAAGAAAAGACCAGCTCAAAACAAATGTGGGAAGTAGTTAACGAATTAACAACACCCAAAAGATCTAGTGGAATAGCATCAATACAAACCGAGAACGGAAATTTTACCCATGATCCAAAAGAAATTTCTGAAGAAATCAATTCTTTTTTCACCAACATAGGAAATAAATTAGCAAATAAAATTAAACAACATACAAACTATTAAGAAATAAGGAATAAATCGGCCAGCACACTATTCCTCTTTCCAAGTGACCCGATCGACCCAAGTAGCACACAGAGGTCATAATTCGGTTGTACAGACGTCTACAAGACCTTTCGCAAAAGTCCATGACTTATGTCTTGTAATATGCTGAGACGTCGCTATGTATGCCAATACGACAAAAAGGCACACTCTTGCGACGTCACATCGACGTTATAAAGTAGTGGTAATGACTTGCCGATATAGACTTATATAAGGCAGTCGCATAAGGGTTGGATTGAATATTATTATTACGTCGTTCTGTGGTCTTAGTGTAGTCGTTATATCATTATGCATGAAGGTCATAAATCTTTCTAATATAGTATTACAATATGTATACCATATCAAAAGATTTTATATAATAATAATATAATAAATAATTCAGTCTTCCTTTACATGTTCATGATACTCTGTGGTAAAGTCCTACACCGATCATCCTAACAACAAATGGCCGTGATAGTTATCGAGATAAAAATGATTCATTTATGTGTTTTTAGAATTGTTCTGAAACTCTAGTGACCAAGCAAATCCATTTTTACGATCAAAATCCAATTCTACTCACTTAAATTCATGCGCCTCGAAAATGAAGAGAGATAAATATTTATTTTCATTTCAGAAAAATATATTTCAATTTGACCAAGCAAATCCATTTTTACGATCAAAATCCAATTCTACTCACTTGAAATATGTAGACCATATTACGAAAGATACTTGATTAGCACATCTCCAATGATTTTTAAATTGATATAACACCCAGGGTCCCAATTTTTTTATTTTAAATATTTTTGTTCCAATATGGCTACCAGAATGATGTTATCAATCAATCGAAAAACATGGATGCCGTCCTTCTAGTGTCGAAAAGTTGTAATTACTCCGGTATGTACTATCATAGAATAGTTTACGAGTGTCTCAAAGACGTCGTAATATCTTACATAAAAAAGTTGTAATGTAGTCGCTGTGACCACAAGTAGCAAGTTTCGTTGTAATAACGTCGTAACGCTATCAAAAATCAAAACAGAAGAAGATATACACCGACATTTACAATAGAGGTTATGTTGAACAGTTATATTTAAATATTTTGTATTTATCTCTCCAGTAATGTCCTAGAATCTTTAGGCAAATTTCCAATTTGTGTTGAAGATTTTATAATACTCATCAGATCATTCAATGCAGTATGCGGAATTTTGTGAACTAATGCCCAGTTCCTCAATTTTTATTTGAAAACGAAACATTTTTCTAAGTGTTCTTCATCACCCTCATCCATACTTTCTCCTTCAAAAGCACTTTCCACAGTGATACTCTCTGAGGTTGGTTCTGAACTTGTTCCAGGTACATTTTCATCTGGGACTGGATGAACTTAATTTTTTTGCAGTGTCCAGATAGACTGAGTTGTAGGCACCCCTTCCTCTTTATATTTTTTTAAAATTTTTCTATATGCTCCAGTTCTCTTGTAGGGCATATTGGATTTTCGTTTTGGCATTTTAATTATTCATATGTAACTGAATATTCCACATATAAACACAATATACCTAACCAAGAAAAATAACATTACCAACAAAAATAATCTAACCATAGATACATAATGTAGTCATTACGACCATAGTTCATCAGTTGATAAAACTACATTACATGAGTACAATATGTAGTCGTGGAAACGTTTCAAAAATCTATTCATTAGAACCACATATGTCCATAGTCATAATAACGTCACAGCAACTGCTCTTAAGTTCTACTTAACGACACATACAATTTATTTACATACAAACCACATTACAACTTCATCTTGCGAATTCTTTATTGTACTCTCGTTATATCTACTACACGACGTCATAGCGACGCCTAAAGGTTATAAAACGCACATTAACTTTTTGGTTCTAAAACATTACAAATACGTGGTCTTTAAGACGTTATAAGAAGTCATTATGTTAATTTTATGACTCTGTGCTACTTGGGGAGGTAATGAGTACTATCTCACAATTAAAAAACAAAAAATCGCCGGGACCCGACGGTTACAAATCAGAGACGCTGAAAATAATTTCAAAATATATAGCTGAACCACTAACATGCATAATTAATAAATCATTTTCAAGGGGGTACTTTCCTGCTGCATTCAAACTATCCACTGTCATACCTGTCTACAAAAATGGTGACAAAACCGAAGTCTCAAATCATAGACCAATCGCTCTTATCTCTAACCTCAGCAAGATCCTAGAAAAGATAATCAAAAGAAGACTCAGCAGTTTTCTAAATAAAACAAATTACTATCAGAAGCACAATATGGCTTTAGAGAAAGAAAGTCCACAGATGATGCTATAAAGGAACTCACAGGAAAAATATATAAAGCCATAGATAATAAAAAGCCGTACATGGCAATTTTCCTAGATCTAACAAAGGCTTTTGATACTGTTGACCATACTATTCTCTTAAATAGCCTAGATGATCTAGGAGTAAGAGGAACAGCACAAGACCTTTTCAAGTCATATCTAACCGGCAGAGAACAACAAACAAAAATCAAGACCATAGTTAGTAGAAAGCGGATAAAAGTATGCGGTGTACCCCAAGGAACGGTCTTGGGACTTCTACTTTTTAATGTTTATTTGAATAATCTATTCTCTGCAGACACACAAGGTAGCATAACCAGCTTCGCAGATGATACTGTTATATATTACGAAGATGACAACTGGAGTGACCTGAAAAATAAAGCTGAAAACGATCTTATCGAAATAAAAAAGTGGTTTGATAACAGGAAACTATCTATTAATGCCAAAAAACGCTTCACCTACCCTTTTGTAGTATGTCCGCGAATCTCCCAAGGTTCAAAAAAATTACAATAGGAGATGACTTTGAGATCTTACAACCAAAGAGCGTCAAATACTTGGGAATAATGATAGACAGTCACCTTAGATGGGACGTCCACGTAGATTATCTACTCAAAAAACTCCGAAGAGTACTTTTTAAGTACAAACAAGTGTCATCTATACTAGACCCTAAACAGAAAAAAATCCTTTACCATAGCCTAACCGAATCTTGAACTACGGCATCATCGGATGGGGTGGTGTATACAAAACATGTTTGAAACCTTTAGAAATTATTCAAAGGAGATTTAAAAAAATAATGTTAACAAAAATAACCGCTACCCGACCGAAGCACTATACAAACTGGCAAACGTTTTCGATCTAAGAGAACTATATTTCCTCAAATTAGCGACAACACAGTACTTACACTCAATAGAGCTGATCACTCACTCCCACAAATATGAGACACGAAAAAGGAACAAATTCATTCTCCCGCTTATGAATAAGTCAATTGGACAATGCAGCTATCAGTATCTGGGACCAAAAGCCTTTAACAACATTCCAGAAAAAATAAAAAAAGAACCAACAATTCATCGTTTTAAAAAGTCCCTAAAAAAATGTATTTATGATTCACCACCACTGTATATTTGCTCAGTTCTTGGAATTTGAAATTTGAAGATTTTTCTTCTATTCTTGTTCTTTAGTTTTTCTAATATACCAATCTCACAGTTTACATACCAATCTTACTTTTATCTCATTATTATATTTATATGCTATTATAGGCTTTTAACTTAACTTAACTATATTTATATGTAATTTTATATTATCGAATCGTATTTCATACTACTTAGACCTACCTGTATTTTATAATGTATTATATATACTTACTAACGCTCATGTTAACCAATGAAACCTGCATACAGATGCATGTATATCTCGATGTATATGCATCTCGTAGGTATTGTCTATTTATTCATACACCTATTTTACTTTATATTCTGTAAATTAATTACTGTAAATGTGAGTGTGAATAAATCATTTATTATTATTATTATTATTTTATGTATAATTATGACATATAGGGGTTGGGGAGGAGTTATTATAGACATAGAACACAACATAGGTAAAGACTTTTCTCGATCCTGAGGAGTGACGGAGCATTACATAGTTGCCCGAAATTGTTGCCTCGGTTATTAGCACCCAGGTATAGACGAATAGGGGATTGGATATGATTTATAGTATAATTTTGTTAAAATTGAAGAATTGTAGTGATATTTTGGTTTAGGTGGGCTAGGATTATATTGATGTTCATTGGAGAGGGGACACCTTGCTTCTGGAGTTCAAAGTATAGGTTATAGTTTGGAATAACATTGATTGGGTATTCAAAAAATATGTGCCGCACTCACAATTCGGTGTTTCTTTTATTTTGATCTTATATAAATATGCTCCTGTTTGGCAATGTCCAGTTCTCATTCGGGTGATGACTGTTATGTGTCGTCTGTCAATGTATATACATTTTTTAAACCAAATTTTGTGTGGGAAGTCCGTCTCTACTTGTCTGTACCAATGTCCTTTTCCTTAAAATTGTGTTTTCCAAAAATGCTAAAAATTTTGTTTTTGAATAGTGATCCCATCTCCATACCGTGTGACACAGGATATCGGGCCACCCCTGTAACTTCTGCACATTCGTGAACGGATTTTTCTGAAATTCGGTACAGTTATATAAGCAACCATTTCGGATTTGATCACATTACAATCCAATATGGTGGACTTCCGGTTTTTCTGGAAATGCCAGTAACTTTGTTTTTTCAAATGGAACACCCTGTATATTTTTACATATTCAAGTTCAACAGGGGCGCGTTCCATTACTCCAACTTTTCATCCTAACCGTTCATAAACTCGGTGGATTCCCACTTATTAACTCGTGAAAGTCGTTCCTATATTCCGGTTGATTTAATCGGATGAACAACTTTTCCACGAAGTCGAGAGTCCGTGCAAAAGTTGAAATATTTCAACCGCATGCGCATTGCACATTGTAGTTAGAAGTGATTATTAAAGGTTGAGTCATAGGTTATATATTATTTTTTTCAAACTGAAGCCTGTGCTTGAAAACAAAATGAGTATTACGACAGAAACGCATTTTTTATTATTGGATGTTAAAGGAAATGTTGTGAGGGGTGAAAATCAATCTGCTCTAGTACAGAATGCAGGTTTGTTTACAGTGTATGTGAAGTGGGCAAATGCGGTTAATAAAGTATTTGATTTTATTATCTACAAATTGTTTCAGTACTCCAGTAATGGCAAGAATCTTCTCTTCAATTCCTTCCATTGTTAAATCCTCAAACCATATCTTAAATTTGAATTATTTTGGACGATGACAACTGACAATATAACTAATTTGTTTCGTTTCGTTCCAAAAGAATCACAATGACAATATTTAAAATTTTTCACTCATCCTCCAACTGAGTTGGGGTATTGGAACGCGCCCCTGATCAAAACAAGTCCAAACCTTATGTCAAATGTCATTTTTTTTAAACAATTGAAATTAAAACTGTTTTTTTATTTTACCTCGTGGATAAATGAGATTTGGTCGAAGCTATTCACAATGAGTAGCAAATAACAGAAATACTTAATTTTTTGTGTCACTCACTGGTTAATCAATCACATCACTTTTGACTGCCTGAGATTGTTTACAGTATTAATTTATGGAAACAAGATTACTAGAAAATATTGGCTGAAAATTGTTTTAAGAGGTTAACTATTAAACTTAATACTGTAAACAATCTCATGCAGTCGGACGCATATTCTTTAATTTAACAATGAAGATATAGGTATTATTGCCTCCGACTGCGTGATATTGTTTACAGTATTAAGTTTAATAGTTTACCTCTCAAAACATAATTTTCTGAGAATATTTTCTGGTAATCTTGTTTCCATCTTTTTTCAAGTTCACTTTTTACGCAGTCGGGTTTTTTATTTTATAAATTTACTCTTTTTATTTTACACTTTTTAGTTAGGATTATTCATAATATGGCGTGTGGTTGTATCTAGCAGAGAGAGATCTAATTTTCGAGGCAATGTGGGCAGAGTAAGATTCTCTGGAGTCGGCTGATGGGAGGTTTTGCCCCAGAAAAGGATAGTTGAAGTCTTGAACATTTTTCATGAAAAATTAGGACATTTAGGAGTCAATAAGACTCTGGACAAGATCAGGGAGATGTTTTACTGGGTTAAATGTCGAGACGATGTAGAGAGCTGGTTCAAATACAATGTAGGTGCTTCCTTCAAACGGATTACCATTGATGTAGCTGGACCATTTCCTCTGACAGATTATTGCAACAAATACATCATTGTTGCCTTGGATTATTTCCGTAAATGGTTAGAAGCATATGCCATTTCAGACCAAGAGGCACCACCCACAACACCAAGATCATTGGTTGGTGCATCAAGAAAGGAAGTTCAAGTCAGTTTGTGTGCTGATTGGGAATAACTGCACTTCACCCTCAATTGGATGGCATAGTTTAGAGATTTAACCGAACTAAGTAAGAACACCTTTCCAAGATTGTAGAATAAAATCGGAAGGGTCAGACACCTATTACTTTTTATGGCATATAAACAGATGTCCATGATTCAATCAAGCTTACCAAAGCTAGCATTATCTTTGAAAGGGAACTCCAATTGCCCTGTGACTTGGTGTGTGGATCACCAAGCGAAAGAGATCGAAGTGCGGGACTATGCAAATAAACCAAGGACAGATTATTGTAAATTCTAAAACGGGTCGGGTCAGAAGAGGATGATATTGGAAAGTAACAGGATGAAAGCTCGTTATGATTTGAAAGCTAATTCAGGATTCAAAGCAGGTGACCAAGTTTGACTGTACAATCCTCATAGGAAAAGTATATATCCCAAACTTTTAGGAAAGACTACGAGCTGAAGAAAGGAATCAACGTCGTTCTTTATAGAATCCAACGTAGCCCTAAGACGTTCATCTGAAAAGACTGAAGCCTTATCATGGAATACAACTTTTTATGGGGACAGAGAATAATTCAGTATTTCAAAGGCCACAAACCCCAGACTCGTAACAATACATTCATGGAATTTTACACTTTACCTTATTTTAATTGGAAAAATAAAACTATTTTGGTTACTTTTGCAACTGAGGATTTTAAATTAGTTCAATCATTCCAAATCAAATAGTTTTGATGAGTTTTTCACCTAAAACAAAATGGGAAAATATTTATTTCAACCTTTTACTGTGGGAAGCCAATCAAGTTGAAAATTAAAACGGTGCCCATATTGCGGCAATCAAATATATTTAAATGCCTTTTTTAGGGGTTTACTGAGGTTATCAATATATTGAACTTCTAATATAGACAACTAGATACAAATATGTGTTCAGTAGGATGCAGGAAGCCAATTAATTTAATTAACTAAAAAGTTGCCTATCGTGAGAGAATCAAATACATTTATGCTTTTGTCGACGCCCTTCACTTCAGTTTCTGTTTTGTGATTCTATGGTTGACAACTTTGTCATGTTACGTGAAGTACTGAGGTGATTTTCGAAGTTTTATAGTTCAAATGGCTTTTGGAAGCAAAAGAGGACTAACAGAAGATGAACTCCATGATTTAAATGAATATAAGGAACAAGAAATAAGTTATAATATTACATACAATTACAATATACATACAATTTGAAACATCTATTGATTACAGTTAAAGAGCCAATTCCAAAAAACTTAAAAAAACATGAAAGCACAGCAACTTAGTTTCGAATTCCTTCCATTTGTTACATTTTATAACAATCGGCAATACCGTACGAGTCATTGTGCAATTAGCAAAAATAATCGCAAACACGTAAATGCAGGAATCAAATATCGTTTACGGCGCTAATAGAATAGAAACGGCAACCGCAGCAAATGGGTGAAGGAAGATGTATCTATGTATGTATATTTATATGCGAATTACAAACATTGAAACATCAATATAGGACTATTAGAAACAGGGTGCATTGATAACAGGTCCGTTTTTCAAATCAACACAGAAAAATACAAAGAATATCAAACACATTTATCTTTACGGCTCAAAAAACTAAACAAGACAGGCCTTGGAGTACACATCCCCCAATACAACATAAATTATTTGTCCAGAGTGCCAAAAAATATCTAAATCAATTCAGCGGAAGTTATAGCTATAACAAAGCAATTCACTTGTGCTTAAAAAATAACATTGCAAGTTCCATAATTTTCACGGATCACAAAACTGCAATAAGTAAAATTTGTAAAAACAGGGTGTGTGCAAAAAACGATTACATATCCTTAGATGTTAAGCAAATCCTCATAGAAGCGCGAGAGAATATCAATATCAAAATAGTATGGATACCTAGTCAAATATTGAAGGCAACGAAATAGCAGACAAATTAGCTAATATCGGTTGTGATTTAAATGTTCCAATGAACATAAAAAAATTGACTATATACCGGGTGGCACAGGATATCGGGCCACCCCTGTAACTTCTGCATTCGTGAAGTGATTTTTCTGAAATTTGGTACAGTTATATAAGAAACCATTTCGGATTTGATCACACTACAATCCAATATGGCGGACTTCCGGTTTTTCTGGAAATGCCAGTAACATTGTTTTTTCAAATGGAACACCCTGTATATTTTTACATATTCGAATTCAACAGGTCAAAACAAGTCCAAACCTTATGTCAAATGTAATTTTTTTGAAACAAGTGAAATTAAAATTGTTTTTTTATTTTACCTCGTGGATAAATGAGATTTGGTCGAAGCTATTCACAATGAGTCGCAAATAACAGAAAAACTTGTTTTTTTCTGAAAAATTATTTTTTGTGTCACTTACTGGTTAATAAATTCAGTCACATCACATTTTGATCAAAAATTCATTTTTTTCAAATGGAACCCCTATGGGCCACCTACCTGTCTCTCTAGAACATACATGCATATAAAAAATGACATCATTTTTGTTTTTCGGTGCAGTAACAAATTGTATAAATTCAAAAATCTACAACTAGTTCATGAGTTTCCTTGCAGTTCGAATAATTTTTCAACTTAGTAAGCTGTGGAAAACAACATTTCTGAATCTTGTCAACTAATTGTGTAAGTTATACTTATAAGCACCATAATGGTGTTTTTTTTTTTAATTCTTCTAGCGTTTTCTCGGCTTACATTGCATTGGTATTCCAATTCCCGCGTCGAAGCAGTTGGATCAAAATCAACATAAGCAAAACGTTCATTTCTGCCTTCTCACCTACGATCATCTTCTCCATTGTTAGGTTCTTTTCTGTGTGGGTATCGTTCAGCGTATAACTGATAAGCGGCGACACTGTGTGTGTGTGTGTGAATAAATTTTGGCTTTGGAGTATACCAATTAGCCATGCGGCGACATTGTTTCAAAGACATTCTCCGTAAATTAATAACATATCAACCTGTTCACTTCTTGTGAACCTATAATTTTGATTTTACATTTCTACTAAACTAATTCTCGGAAGTTAACTAATTTTCGAAAGTTGAAATGAAAGATGACAGCGAAACACAATTAGTTGACAAGATTCAAAAATGTTGTTTTCCACAGCTTACTAAGTTGAAAAAATATTCGAACTGCAAGGAAACTCAAGAACTAGTTGTAGATTTTTGAATTTATACAATTTGTTTCTGCACCGAAATACAAAAATGATATGTAATTTTTTTCCTCAATGTATGTTCTAGAGAGACAGGTAGGTGGCCCATAGGGTTTCCATTTGAAAAAAAATTAATTTTCAGTCATTTTGATCAAAAATTCATTTTTTTTCAAATGGAAACCCTATGGGCCGTCTACCTGTCTCTCTAGAACATACATTGAGGAAAAAAATTACATATCATTTTTGTATTTCGGTGCAGTAACAAATTGTATAAATTAAAAAATCTACAACTAGTTCTTGAGTTTCCTTGCAGTTCGAATATTTTTTCAACTTAGTAAGCTGTGGAAAACAACATTTTTGAATCTTGTCAACTAATTGTGTTTCGCTGTCATCTTTCATTTCAACTTTCGAAAATTAGTTAACTTCCGAGAATTAGTTTAGTAGAAATGTAAAATCAAAATTATAGGTTCACAAGAAGTGAACAGGTTGATATGTTATTAATTTACGGAGAATGTCTTTGAAACAATGTCGCCGCATGGCTAATTGGTATACTCCAAAGCCAAAATTTATTCACACACACACACAGTGTCGCCGCTTATCAGTTATACGCTGAACGATACCCACACAGATAAGAACCTAACAATGGAGAAGATGATCGTAGGTGAGAAGGCAGAAATGAACGTTTTGCTTATGTTGATTTTGATCCAACTGCTTCGACGCGGGAATTGGAATACCAATGCAATGTAAGCCGAAAAAACGCTAGAAGAATTTAAAAAAAAAACACCATTATGGTGCTTATAAGTATAACTTACACAATTAGTTGACAAGATTCAGAAATGTTGTTTTCCACAGCTTACTAAGTTGAAAAATTATTCGAACTGCAAGGAAACTCATGAACTAGTTGTAGATTTTTGAATTTATACAATTTGTTACTGCACCGAAATACAAAAATGATGTCATTTTTTGTATGTATGTATGTTCTAGAGAGACAGGTAGGTGGCCCATAGGGGTTCCATTTGAAAAAAATGAATTTTTGATCAAAATGTGATGTGACTGAATTTATTAACCAGTAAGTGACACAAAAAATAATTTTTCAGAAGAAACTAAGTTTTTCTGTTATTTGCGACTCATTGTGAATAGCTTCGACCAAATCTCATTTATCCACGAGGTAAAATAAAAAAACAATTTTAATTTCACTTGTTTCAAAAAAATTACATTTGACATAAGGTTTGGACTTGTTTTGACCTGTTGAATTCGAATATGTAAAAATATACAGGGTGTTCCATTTGAAAAAACAATGTTACTGGCATTTCCAGAAAAACCGGAAGTCCGTCATATTGGATTGTAGTGTGATCAAATCCGAAATGGTTTCTTATATAACTGTACCAAATTTCAGAAAAATCACTTCACGAATGCAGAAGTTACAGGGGTGGCCCGATATCCTGTGCCACCCGGTATATAGTCGATTTTTTTTATGTTCATTGGAACATTTAAATCACAACCGATATTAGCTAATTTGTCTGCTATTTCGTTGCCTTCAATATTTGACTAGGTATCCATACTAATTTGATATTGATATTCTCTCGCGCTTCTATGAGGATTTGCTTAACATCTAAGGATATGTAATCGTTTTTTGCACACACCCTGTTTTTACAAATTTGACTTATTGCAGTTTTGTGATCCGTGAAAATTATGGAACTTGCAATGTTATTTTTTAAGCACAAGTGAATTGCTTTGTTATAGCTATAACTTCCGCTGAATTGATTTAGATATTTTTTGGCACTCTGGACAAATAATTTATGTTGTATTGGGGGATGTGTACTCCAAAGCCTGTCTTGTTTAGTTTTTTGAGCCGTAAAGATAAATGTGTTTGATATTCTTTGTATTTTTCTGTGTTGATTTGAAAAACGGACCTGTTATCAATGCACCCTGTTTCTAATAGTCCTATATTGACGTTTCAATGTTTGTAATTCGCATATAAATATACATACATAGATACATCTTCCTTCACCCATTTGCTGCGGTTGCCGTTTCTATTCTATTAGCGCCGTAAACGATATTTGATTCCTGCATTTACGCGTTTGCGATTATTTTTGCTAATTGCACAATGACTCGTACGGTATTGCCAATGGTTATAAAATGTAACAAATGGAAGGAATTCGGAACTAAGCTGCTGTGCTTTCATGTTTTTTAAAGTTTTTTGGAATTGGCTCTTTAACTGTAATCAATAGATGTTTCAAATTGTATGTATATTGTAATTGTATGTAATATTATAACTTATTTCTTGTTCCTTATATTCATTTAAATCATGGAGTTCATCTTCTGTTAGTCCTCTTTTGCTTCCAAAAGCCATTTGAACTATAAAACTTCGAAAATCACCTCAGTACTTTACGTAACATGACAAAGTTGTCAACCATAGAATCACAAAACAGAAACTGAAGTGAAGGGCGTCGACAAAAGCATAAATGTATTTGATTCTCTCACGATAGGCAACTTTTTAGTTCATTAAATTAATTGGCTTGCTGCATCCTACTGAACACATATTTGTATCTAGTTGTCTATATTAGAAGTTCAATATATTGATTACCTCAGTAAACCCCTAAAAAAGGCATTTAAATATATTTGACTGCCGCAATATGGGCACCATTTTAATTTTCAACTTGATTGGCTTCCCACAGTAAAAGGTTGAAATAAATATTTTCCCATTTTGTTTTAGGTGAAAAAGTCATCAAAACTATTTGATTTGGAATGATTGAACTAATTTGAAATCCTCAGTTGCAAAAGTAACCAAAATAGTTTTATTTTTCCAATTAAAATAAGGTAAAATGTAAAATTCCATGAATGTATTCTTACGAGTCTGGGGTTTGTGGCTATTGAAATACTGAATTATTCTCTGTCCCCATAAAAAGTTGTATTCCATGATAAGGCTTCAGTCTTTTCAGATGAACGTCTTAGGGCTACGTTGGATTCTATAAAGAACGACGTTGATTCCTTTCTTCACCTCGTAGTCTTTCCTAAAAGTTTGGGATATATACTTTTCCTATGAGGATTGTACAGTCAAACTTGGTCACCTGCTTTGAATTCTGAATTAGCTTTCAAATCATAACGAGCTTTCATCCTGTTACTTTCCAATATCATCCTCTTCTGACCCGACCCGTTTTAGAATTTACAATAATCTGTCCTTGGTTTATTTGCATAGTCCCGCACTTCGATCTCTTTCGCTTGGTGATCCACACACCAAGTCACAGGGCAATTGGAGTTCCCTTTCAAAGATAATGCTAGCTGTGGTAAGCTTGATTGAATCATGGACATCTGTTTATATGCCATAAAAAGTAATAGGTGTCTGACCCTTCCGATTTTATTCTACACTCTTGGAAAGGTGTTCTTACTTAGTTCGGTTAAATCTCTAAACCATGCCATCCAATTGAGGGTGAAGTGCAGTTATTCCCAATCAGCACACAAACTGACTTGAACTTCCTTTCTTGATGCACCAACCAATGATCTTGGTGTTGTGGGTGGTGCCTCTTGGTCTGAAATGGCATATGCTTCTAACCATTTACGGAAATAATCCAAGACAACAATGATGTATTTGTTGCAATAATCTGTCAGAGGAAATGGTCCAGCTACATCAATGGTAATCCGTTTGAAGGAAGCACCTACATTGTATTTGAACCAGCTCTCTACATCGTCTCGACATTTAACCCAGTAAAACCTCTCCTTGATCTTGTCCAGAGTCTTATTGACTCCTAAATGTCCTAATTTTTCATGAAAAATGTTCAAGACTTCAACTATCCTTTTCTGGGGCAAAACCTCCCATCAGCCGACTCCAGAGAATCTTACTCTGCCCACATTGCCTCGAAAATTAGATCTCTCTCTGCTAGATACAACCACACGCCATATTATGAATAATCCTAACTAAAAAGTGTAAAATAAAAAGAGTAAATTTATAAAATAAAAAACCCGACTGCGTATAAAGTGAACTTGAAAAAAGATGAAAACAAGATTACCAGAAAATATTCTCAGAAAATTATGTTTTAAGAGGTAAACTATTAAACTTAATACTGTAAACAATATCACGCAGTCGGAGGCAATAATACCTATATCTTCATTGTTAAATTAAAGAATATGTGTCCGACTGCATGAGATTGTTTACAGTATTAAGTTTAATAGTTAACCTCTTAAAACAATTTTCAGCCAATATTTTCTAGTAATCTTGTTTCCATAAATTAATACTGTAAACAATCTCACGCAGTCGGAGGCAATAATATATCTTCATTGTTAAGTTAAAGAAGATGCCAGCGACTGCGTGAAATTGTTTACAGTATTAAGTTTGATAGTTATAATTATGTTTTAAGAGGTTATAACCCCTTAAAACATAATTTATTGTCAGAAAACTATGTTTATTATTTTCTGATCATCTTGTTTCCAACTTTTTTTAAAGTTCACTTTTTACGCAGTTGTTTTTTTTATTGTTTAAATTTATGTATGGTCATTACTGTCATTATAGTCTAAGAGCCGGTGGGAGATCGACCTTCACCGATCTGATAACTCAATGAGACATATTTTTTATCAAATATAATTTATAAACAAATATGCCTGTGATAACTTGCCTATCTAAACGTGTTCATAGCTATTTTTAATTGAATTAATTTTAATCCATTTTCTTTCATCACCTTCACTCTTTTGATAACCCAATGAGTTTCATCTCAACTGATAGTTTTTAACACTCAGAATATGCCTAGGTGGGCTTGCCTACTTATTTCTGTGCATGGCTACCTGGCAAGCAGATGTGAACAGGTAAGTCAATATAGGTAACTACACCGATCTGTTAACCAATCGAAATTGATATCATAGGTAAGATAATTTAATTACAAAACCAATCGTATAGGCTTGCCTGCAAAAAATCGTACATAAAATATTATTGCCAAGCTATAAAGTCTTAGAATGTTAGCTATTTGATAGGTGCGAGAGAGAAAGTAGTGCGTCCGAGGTCCGTGTGATAGAACAAGACAGCTGCACGCTACCTGACCGTTGAATGTATCCGAGTGCGCATGCTCGTGTACATGTGAGTGACAGTGACATCATTTATTTACACTCGACAGTAATTTTGAACTCTAATTTATTATAACTCTAATTTCGATCACAATTTTTGTATTATTTCACACTATATATACTTACAGCTATGAAATATAAAAAAAATCAACAATTTTTTATTTTATTTTGAAACTAAATTATAAAATTTAAAAATGATAAAAAAATCTATATTTTTTATTTAAAATTAAATAAAGAATAATTTATTTATTATTTAAAATCAAGTAAATGCCGTAAAGCGGGAAAGAATAAGTGTTACTTTTAAAATTTTAGTATAATAAATGAAAAAAATCATCAATATAGAAAAATAAAATTTAATACATTTATGTTGTTAAAAGCGTTTGTTACAAAGCATATAAAAGAGCTCAAAATTACTGTCGAGTGTAAATAAATGCTGTCACTGTCACTCACATGTACACGAGCATGCGCACTCGGATACATTCAACGGTCAGGTAGCGTGCAGCTGCTATGTTGTGTCCTGTTCTATCACACGGACCTCGGACGCTCTACTTTCTCTCTCGCACCTATCAAATAGCTAAAATTCTAAAACTTTATAGCTTGACAATAATATTTTATGTACGATTTTTTGCAGGCAAGCCTATACGATCGGTTTTGTAATTAAATTATCTTACCTATGATATCAACTCAACTCGATACGTCAGAGTGATACAATAGACCCCAGGTGGTCGCAGTGTCAAGGGAAGCTAAGTGCCAACCCTGTCTCTGGCTCGTCAGTTTTCAACCAACCAACCAACTTACGAAATTGCTTGTAGAAAATGTATGCAGTGTTGGTAAAGTGAAAACAGTTTCTGGAAAATCAGGGATATTTAGAAAGAAGATCTGAGGTATGGAAATGCTCATCTCTTTTGGGTCATTGGAAATACTGCATTCAACAGAAACCACTGCGATTTTGATGGAATTTTCATATATGCTTCGGAACACACCAAAACGATCGACTTTTTTCTGATAAATTTTTCTGGGATGATAGGGAAGGTCTTTATTAGATTTGATGATTTTTATACCGACAAACACTATTGAAATTCTAGGAAAAATTAAGGAACGTAGTAAACATTATAAAAATATTACAGTAAGTACTCAAAGTCAATCAATATATATATATATATATATATATATATATATATCAAGAACAATAGAAAGTTTAAAAAGCAAAGCACACAGAGTCACTCGATTTATTAACAATCACTTGCGAAGAGCGAAACCAAAATGCAAAAATGCAAATACGAATAAAACCAGCGGGAGGTTTGAATTTAACAAATGTACCACTTAGCCACATACGAACAGCAATGTCAATTGCAGAAATTACTCTCAAAATCCTCACAAAAACTAGTAAATCCTTGCAAAATCCTCACAAAATGCCATTACTTGCACTTTTATTGCAAGTCCATGAAAATACTTGAAAATACAGTAATTACTCGCAAATTGGCATCACTGCACACACCGGCAAAATTAAAAACCGCAGCTGTAGCTTTGTTGCTTATCGCCTGCTCGAAGTGCGTTCAGGAATCGACGCGGTGCGGGGAGCGGGGAAGGGTCGCCAGCCGGGGATTCCCGCGAGTGCCGAACTAGGGACTATCAGACGTGAGACGACCAACGTATATATGATTATCGTCGGTCCGTATCGACTGTATCGAGTGACATTATTAAGATATGGAGACGTGAGACGACCAGAGGTGCGTTCGATTATAGACTCCTAGAGTAGAGTAAAGTATTTTAAGGTTTCTGAAATTTACTCTGGAGTTGAGTACTATTCATGTAATATTCGAACGGTGCGGAATATATTTTGAGATGTTTACAAAGTCCGAGTGGCAGAACGTTCTGACATCGGAAATATAGGTTATGTTATTGTTAAAATAAACGAAAAATGGCAAGAACAATGAAAGTTGATGGAAACTGGAGAAAAATATTGTTGACAATAGCAGATAACTTTTCTAGAATCTTGTTCGCCAATTGTAAATTAAATGTTAGTATTTATAGTAGGGAATAACAATGATAGATTCGAATGTCATGTGATGGTTTCGAAGCAGCTTCATTAAAAATAGGTCCTAGGTTAAGAATTAAGAACTTGCTAGACCATATGTTTCTCCAAGATCACAACTATTATCAGTGAACAGTATTAAACACATACACATAAATATTCTCAATCTTGGGTTGGCTGTGAGAGTGTGAGACACAGCATACAGAGATTTTCCGTCCCCCAGAGTTGTGTCAATTTTGTGGAGTTAAATAAACCCAGCTATTTTGTAGAGTTACGAGAGTTAACTCGGTATCGAATACTCGGGTCTTTTCGAACGACAGTCTTATCGTAAAATATACACAACTTAACGATTTTCGAACGATATTTAGTAAATTATACTCGATGGAGTTAATAATCGAACGCACCTCTAGACGAGCCACGCACCATTCTATTATACCGTTATCGTCGGTCCGTATCGAGTGACATTTAATAAGATATTTTTAAGGAATCTTAGCTGAAAAATCGAAATATAGTGTATTACTGGAATATTTGAATTAGGTAAGTACCATTTATTATAGATATTTTAGGTCCATTTTCTTTCTTCAATCCGCACGCAGAAACGAGGGGTGTGTAAGTTTGAAGCCTGTGTGTGTCTGAGGCATCATAGATCAGAACGCCAAAATGAATGAACATATTTCGATATTTTAAATAAACTAAATATAAACGTGAACAATAATACAAATATTGCTCCAACAAATAATATTCAAACAAATAAATAGCTGGTGTTTTAGAACTAAATGTATTAGTTGAAGTTATCCACACTGTTTCCAGCCACACTCTCAGAGTAATAATAAATATAGAGGTGCTGTTACGGTCTATTTTCAGATCGGTATCTTTGAAATTGAGCGACTGTTTCTAGTACCTAATGCGTAATAATATTTTCAGTGAACCTTTTCCTTGTTTCTACAAATAATTTGGATGTTCTATCATTCGACTTCAGGTAATCGTAGAAAATACCTGAATAGTCAGTCGTTCGATATGTAAACGAATACAATAGGTCGCTAATTACAACTAATATTTTATATGATGAAAAATGATGGCCAATCAAGGTCTCCACTTGGACCTATTTCCACTTGGACCTATTTCGCGCATTCCTTTACAAAAGTTCCATTTAACATTTTTTTAAACTGAATCAGTAGCAAAAGATTTCAAGTGAGAGCACAGTGGTGTCTACTTTCATTTAAAATTACGTTCTCTTAATTTTATTGAATATTACCCAAGTGTGGGGATTAAATCTCTGTGTTCATTTTCTGTGATTATTTGGTATCTGTCTTCTCACTTTAAGAGGGATATGAGCTGAAATCAGACTCTGAGGCCACACGCCATCCAAGGTATGAATCAATTAACATTTATCTCGGATCATGGAATTATTCTTCTCCTTTTCATTTATTAGTCCTTTTTCAATCCGTCATTGGGTACACTCTCGGGAATTCCGCGCGAGGAGGAATCTTCACAGGACCCGCTGTAGTCCTTAGAAGTAGAGAAACATCTTGCAGTTCATGGGGTTGCAGGGACTTCGATGAGTACCTACCCATTTTATTTTAATTTGCCTATTGCCTTCAATCACTGATTTTGAAACCATGTAGGAAAATACGTATCCACCGCTTAGTTTTTTAGTTGTAGAACTGTCACACCCCCTAGTACGTACTGGGCTAAGAATTTTAGACCTAAAAACTGACTGTTTTGTATAAATAACGTTCTGGTTAATATAAACTCAAGCTGGGTTTATTATCAACGTAACTATTGTACAAGAACCTCCCCTTCTCCACTGAGCTATCCAGTGTTCTACCCTACTTTTCAATACTGGCTAACAGGTAGATCACTATAAATTTTTGGTACAATTTATTATTAGAAAACCTAAGAAATAACTATTCTAGCTTCAACTCTTAAAATTAGCACTGCCAGAAAAAACCGTATCAATGGCGCTCAACGATGTTTAGTGATTTAGGGTGTGAATGTAATTTTTTTATTTAAATTGGAAATATCTTATAACCTAGTTTTGTGAATTATTCACTGTTATTTATAATATTAAGCATTTATAGTTTTCATAGCGTTAGAAAAGAAAACGTATAGCGAATGTTTTTTTAAGTTTTTATACTAGAGCAGGTAGCAATACTCGGCTACCTTCCCATTTTTTTGTGTAATCGGTTACAATATTGGTGGAAGGCAATTAGGATTTCTTTAAATGATATATTTTTCATCTTCCAATTATCCTTTTTCTTTCAATTTATAAGAACTTTCGAATTGAATTAATTCCAGAAGATATTCGCGGGTGAATCCATTTTTATCTAGAGCATTGTTTTTGCGAGCTGGTTCGATTTCACTGTTTCTTTTTATCGTGGGAACCCGAGCTCTTATTGTTTTGTACTTTTTATCGGCAATACGGAATCATGGCGAAAAATACGATTTGGAAAAACGAAATAAACCGTTTAACTTCTGCCTAACTATTGAAGCAATGCGAAAATCATTCAGGAACATTTTGCACAATAAGGAACAGTTCACTAAATGTGCTAACCCTATTACATTCAAAGACGACTCGAAACAAATAAAAACAAACAATAAACAGTTGCTTGATTTGTTGAAAGATTTTGATGGGGATACAAAAAGTTCTAATTTTGCGCGCATTTCGGCACTACTGACACCCAATTTACGCCGAATCCAACATAGTGTACCAGCAGTAGTGAGGAAAATTCTAATAAAAACCAAATTCTTCAGGATTTGTATAATATAAGAAGCGATTTTGAAAAAGCAATAAAAAATTCAATTAAACTTATTCTAGTGGCTCGGCGAGCGCGTTGCTATTGAATGTTGGAAATTCTGGGGTAGCTACCACACAATCTTCATCGGGGGATGAATCGGATGATTCTGATAATGTGTTTTCATCCACCGTGGCAGCTGTCAGCAATAGTTTTTCGTATCCTAAATCCCTACCTACATGCAGATGGAATCTCAAATTTTCTGGAGATCCGAATGACCTGTCACTGGCTTGTTTTTTGGAACAGGTAGAAGAACTCAGCAAAGCTAGGAATATTTCTCATTTCGAATTATTCAATCGCGATTTGTTTGTTGGATCAGCTTTGTCTTGGTATAGCGCTAATCGAAAACATGCCACGGATTGGCAATCACTCGTGAAACTTTTGCGGGAACAATTTCAGACTGAAAAATATAATGAAAAATTAATGGAAGAAATGAAAAAGCGTACTATGCATGATACGGATAATATCGGAATGTATCTCGCATGCATAGAAAATGTATTCAATAGACTGTCAATTATAGGGTATCAGATAGCCAACAGTTGGAAATTATCTTGCCACGGATAAGGCCTTACTTACAAGTAGGGTTGGGTTTTGTAAAACCTAATGGTAAAATGGAATTATTGAAATTATGTAGAGAGCTAAAGTCACGTGAAACAAATATGAATGAATTTAAACCACCCCCTTCGCGCAAATCGAATATTCTTTTGGAACCGGATTTGGCGTACTATGTGGGTACTACTAGGGAATATTCGGCAAATTGTAGCATTATTTGTTTCCGTTGCAAAAAGCAAGGGCACAAGCGTAATGAATGCAAGGAATCGAATCCTGACATTGAATGTTACAAATGCAGAAAACCAGGTTTCACGGTAAGAACATGTCCATCGTGTAGTTATTCAAAAAACGCCACCAAATACATTCTCGATTTTTCCTTCGAACTCAAATATAACCGTGGATAGTAAAATACAAATATACTATATACTATAGGTACTTGATTTTATTTTATCAAGTGTAATTGGCGACGAAAGGCCTTACCTACATGTCGATATTTTAGGGACGAACATTTTAGGTCTTATTGATTCAGGTGCTAGTAGAACTATTCTGGGTAAGCAGGGGTATAATAAAATCAGATCAATGAATTTTAAAATGTTGCCTTCGGATGTTCCGAACTGTAATGTGGCAAATGGTCAAACGTGCGAGATTGCGGGGTATATCTCCATTCCTTCTAGACTAAGAGATAAAATTAAAATTATTGATACATTGGTAGTGACAACAATACCAAATAGCCTTATACTCGGCGATTATTTTTGGAAAAAAAATCAATATTGTCCCAGATCTAAGACGCGGTGAGTAGGTTTTTAGTGATGAACAAATTGAACAAATTGAGGCGACATCAGTGGGAGAACAAACTATCTTGACACTAGGTCAGTCAGTTCAGTTAAATAGTCTGGTTGAAAGTTATTTCGTGAACATTGCAAATAAAACGGGTCACACTCACTTGGTGAAATATAAAATCAAACTCAAACCAAACACAGATCCCATAAAAAAATGGTATTACAGAATTTCTCCAGCAGTACAAAAACAAGTAGATATTGAACTAAATAAAATGTTAGATTAGGATATTATAGAGAAATCTACGCCACCGTGGTCAAGTCCGATAATTTCAGTAAAGAAAAAAAAAATACGTATAGATTTTGTGTAGATTACCGTCATGTTAACGCGGTTACAGAGAAGGACGCGTATCCTATACCATACGTTAGTTGATACTTTGAACAAATTACGTAGCGCAACATACCTCAGTAGCCTGGATATAAAACAAGCACACTGGCAAATTCCCGTTACCATCGAATCTAGACCTATTACTGTATTTACGGTTCCTAATAGAGGATTTTTTCAGTTTAAAAAAATGCCTTACGGAATTTGTAATGGGCCAGCTTCATTTCAACGGCTTGTAGAGAGTGTTCTTGGTCCAGATTTAGAACCAAATGTATTTGTCTATATAGACGATATTGTTGTAGTTACACAATCTCTTGAAAAACACTTAGAAATATTGAAGGAAGTTTTCAACTGATTGCGGGATGCCAATTTGTCCCTCAATAGGGATAAATGCAAATTTTGTAGGCCCCAAATTAATTACCTAGGATATGTCGTGCATCGAAATGGGTTACACGTTGATCCAGAGCGGGTGACAGCGATTTTGAAATTCGTTCCCAACTTCAGTACAGTCATTGCCCCCGTAACTCAACTATTGAAGAAAAATCATAAATTTGTTTGGACCACTGAGTGTATGTTAGCCTTTGAAAATATAAAAGAGAGTTTTGTTTCAGCTCCGGTGCTAAAATGTCAAAATTTTGAGAAACCGTTCATTATTTCTACCGATGCGAGCGATTTCGGCTTGGGAGCGATGTTGTCACAAGAATTAGATGATGGCGAACACGTTATAAGTTATACAGGCTGATTCAAAAGTACTTTGACAAACTTCAGGAGGTGATTCCTCACAATATTCTAATATGAATTGTCCAAATAAATATATGTCCGGAAACGCTTCGTTTGCAAGATACAGGGTGTTCGCCACCTACACGTCTTTTTCTTTTTTGAAGATTCATAACTTTTTTTAGCGTACTTCTAGCACATTTTCCAGTGAAAAAATCAATTCTTCTATCATATCTACGTAAAAAAGCTACCCCTGTTACAAGTCGCTATAAGCAACCGTTTTCTAGATATTTGGACTTGAAAATTTCAAGTCGATTATTTGATAATCGATGCGTGTTGACGTTATTACCATTATTTTGCATTTTTCACAAAAATGCTTAGGAAATCAATTTGACGTTTAAGTACGTAGTTTTCGGTTTTTTGTAGGTGGCGCCACCTATTCTATTTATTTTTACTCGTTTAAAATAGTTATTTTTGTATTAAGGGTGCAAAATCTGTATTTGTTTTAATGAAATTTGCAAGAAATATCAACATTTTATTTCAACAAATTTTGTATATGTAGAATAAAATAAAATAAAGGAAACTAAATTGTATTCAAATGAATTGTTCAAAGTGTCCACCTTCAGCGAAGATACAGGCATTCAGTCTACTATTCGGTTACTTAGATCTTCCTCGATCGCTACTGGAGTTTTATAAACTAGTGACTTCAAATGTCCCCAAAAATAAAAATCTGGTGGGTTTAGATCTGGGGATTTTGGTGCCCACGCCTGGTTAGGTTCTTCTACACCCCTACCGATCCATCGATTTGGATAGACAGTGTTAAGGAATTCCCTGGCTACAACGCTAAAATGGGCCGGTGCCCCTTCATGCCTAAACCACATGCGGATACGAATTTCTAATGGTACATTCTGAAGTAGTCCCGGCAATTCATTTTCTAAAAAGTATCTATAAGTTGCGCCATTCAGTCGGAACGGAAGAAAGAAAGGACCTGTTAAGTAACTATCAATTATTTCCGCCCATACATTTATAGAAAATTGATACTAATAATGTCTTTCACTAAATGCGTGCGGATTTTCCAGAGCCCAAACATCGTTGTTATGAAAGTTTGTGAAAGCATTTCGGGAGAAGTTTGCCTCGTCCGTGAAGAGTACATATCTTAAAAATTGAGGATTTTCAGCCAATTTTCTCAAAAACCACTGACACATAGTAATGCGTTGGGGAAAGTCTCGTGGCAAAAGAGCTTGTACCCTTTGAATATGGTATGGATAAAATTGTTGATCGTGGATAATTCTCCAAACTGTGGACTGATTAGAATTGAGAGCTTCAGCAATTATTCTTGTCCTTGTTTCTGGATTCTCCTCGAAAGCGTTCAAAACAGCTTCTTCCAATTCTGGGGTTCGAACTGCTCGTGGTCTTCCAATAATATCAGGTGCCCTCTTAAAGCTATCTGTTTCTGCCAAACGAGGTGGAGACTGGTAAATGTTGGTGCTGAAGGCAGTACTCGATTAGGAAATCGCTCCTGGTAAATACGTCTTGCTTCGCGCGCATTGCCATCCGCAAGGCCATAAACGAAATGCATATCGGCTAAATGAGCATTATTGTTTAAATAAGCAATTTTTTCAAAATTAGTGTTTCAAAACTTACAGAAACTTCAACAAAACAACAAAATGTTTAACTGTCACATAATATGTAATTACCAAAACTACTTACTTAAACGTGAAAAATGCAAAATAATGGTAATAACTTCAACACGCATCGATTATCAAATAATCGACTGGAAATTTTCAAGTCCAAATATCTAGAAAACGGTTGCTTATAGCGACTTGTAACAATGGTAGCTTTTTGCGTAGATATGATAGAGAAATTGATTTTTTTACTGAAAAATGTGCTAGAAGTACGCTCAAAAAAGTTATGAATCTTCAAAAAAGAAAAAGACGTGTAGGTGGCGCCCTCTACGAGTAAGAGCGTAATAACATCAGGTTCGAATTTGACACATCAAAAAACCTCTCAATACCAATTTTCGTTCAATTAAGGGTCAGTATTTCTAAAGTTATTTAAAAAAACGAACATAAAAATAAAACTTTAACACCCTGTATCTTGGAAACGAAGCGTTTCCGGACAAATATTTATTTGGACAATTCATATCAGAATATTGCGAGGAATCACCTGAAGTTTGTCAAAGTACTTTTGAATCACCCAGCAGGTCGTTGAGTCGTAGTGAAAGAAAATGGACGGTAACGGAAAAAGAGTGTGCGGAGGTTGTATTTGCGGTCGAAAAGTTTCGCCCATATATTGAGGGCACTCAATTCAAAATGTATACAGATAAACATAGTCTTGTGTGGCTAAACAACCTTCGTGATCCTATGGGTAGATTAGCGCGCTAGAACCTCAAGTTGCAACAGTATGATTTTACTATTTTTCATCGCAAAGGTAATGTCGTGCCAGACGCACTTTTCGCGCGCAGTACCTATTTTGGACGAAATTCGAATCCCCCCACTCAATATGAAAACACTGCTGACAGCTGGTACAGAAAAATGGTGAAAAACGTTTCAGACAACCCGATACATTTTCCTTTGTGGATGGTTGAGGGAACCATTCTCTTGAAACGGTTCAAAAATAAATATCCTGAATTATCTGATGGTGAATTTGATTGGAAAATTGTGGTACCAAAAGACCATCGTATCGAAATAATAAAAAATCACCATGATATTGAGACTGCAGGACATTGTGGTATTTTCATAACTTTCCACCGAATTTTAAATAAGTATTACTGGCCAAAAATGAAATGTGATATTACTAAGAATATAAAAAATTGTCAAATTTGCATAGCAACTAAACCGGAGCAGAAAAAACCGGCAGGGTTAATGTGTGGTAGGCCTAATATTACGAAATATTGGGAAATAATTTGTGTTGATGTAGTAGGGCCTTTACCAAGGAGTAATCATGGTTACAAATACATACTTTCTGTTTCCGATTATTTCAGTAGGTTTCCTTTCTTCTTTCCGATGAGGGCTGCCACTTCGGCAAACATTGTTAAAATTATAGAGGAAAATAGTTGGGGTTCCGAGGTTCATTGTATGTGACAATGGAAAAGCTTTTGTTAGTAGGGACTTCTAAAATTTGGCAAGGAAATTCAATGTGAAGCTTTCATACACAGCTTTCTATCACCCTCAAGCTAACGCGGTAGAACGAATACATGGAGTTCTGAAAACAATGATTTCAGCATATGTCCAAGAAAATCATAGGGAATGGGATATTAATTTACAAAAATTTGCATGTGATTTCACACCATATTTCATAAATTTTGGCCGCGAAATCACTTTGAGTGGTTTAGCAAACGCAGAAGAGAATAATCCCCAAAGTGGTGTTATTCTAACTCAAGATCCAAATATTCTAATTTCGCGATCTTCGGGCTTTGAAACCGTTTATGGGAAAGTTCGAGAAAGGTTAAATAAAGCCTACGAACAGAGTAAAAAAAACATATGATTTGAGACACAGAGATATTCAGTACGTGGTTGGTCAGAAGGTGTGGCATAGGAATTTCGCATTATCTGACGCAACAAAGTATTTTTCTGCAAAATTGGCTCATTAATTCATAGGGCCTTGTACGATAATTAGAAAATTATCGCCCTGGACGTACGAGTTGAAGAATAATGGAAATCGTAAGATTGGTTCATATCATGTCAAGGATTTGAAACCTCGGATAACGACTAAGTAATAAAAAATATTAAAAAAAAAAAAAAAATTAAAATATTTTTTTTTGAGGAAAGGGTGGGATTGTTACGGTATATTTTCAGATCGATATCTTTCAAATTGAGCGACTGTTTCTACTAATGCGTATTAATATTTTTAGTGAACCTTTTCCTTGTTTCTACAAATAATTTGGATGTTCTATCATTCGACTTCAGGTAATCGAAGAAAATACCTGAATAGTCAGTCGTTCGATATGTAAACGAATACAGCAGTGAGAACCGACAATAAGTCGCTAATTACAACTAATATTTAATGTGATGAAAAAGGAGGTACTCCACTTGGAGTATTTCGCGCATTCCTTTACAAGAAAACATTTTTAAAAACCGAATCAGCAGCAAAAGATTTCAAGCGAGAGCACAGTGGTGTCTACTTCCATTTTCCATTTAAAATTACGTTCTGTTGATTTTATTGAATATTACCCAAGTGTGGGGATTACACCTCTGTGTTCGTTTTCTGTGGTTATCAAGATTATTTGGTATCTGTCTCCTCACTTTAAGAGGGATATAAGCTGAAATTAGACTCTGAGGCCACACGCCATTCAAGGTATGAATCAATTACCATTTATCTCGGATCATGGAATTATTCTTCTCCTTTTTATTTATTAGGCCTTTTTCAATCCGTCATTGGGTACACTCTCGGGAATTCCGCGCGAGGAGGAATCTTCACAGGACTCGCTGTAGTCCTTAGAAGTAGAGAACCACCCTCAGTGCTTGCAGTTCATGGGGTTGCAGGGATTTCGATGAGTACCCATTTTATTTTAATTTGCCTATTGCCTTCAATCACTGATTTTGAAACCATGTAGGAAAATACGTATCCACCGCTTAGTTTTTTAGTTGTAGAACTGTCACAACCCCTAGTACGTACTGGGTTAGGAATTTTAGCCCTAAAAACTAACTGTTTTGTATAAATAACGTTCTGGTTAATATAAACTTTTCTCATTCTCCATTCAAACTGGGTTTATTATCAACGTAAATATTTTACAAGAACCTCCCCTTCTCCACTGAGCGATCCAGTGTTCTACCCTACTTTTCAATACTGGCTAGCAGGTAGATCACTATAAATGTTTGGTACAATTAATATTAGAACACCTAAGATAACTATTCTAGCTTCAACTCTTAAAATTAGCACTGCCAGAAAAAACCGTATCGGTGGCTTTGCTATTCAAAAACAAAGGATTTGTAGAGTACCTACCATAATATCCAACTCTTTCACTATAGAGTATGGGCAAAGGGGATCGAGGGGATTGTTTGCCTAATCCTCTGGGCAGGAGCGTGCGAAAACTAAATGAAAAGGTGTCATGGAGTTAGAAAAATATGATTTATTTATTGATTGTATTGAAGAACAAATTTTTTTTTCACGATATAAACAAATGAAATAACTTTATACATGCTTGAGCAACCAATATAACTAAATATACCGGGTGTCCCAGTATACCTGTTCCAATGGATTATCTCAGCCATTTCAAAAGATAGAAATTTGAAAATTTCAGGATCTCCAATTCGTTCAAAGAACCTCCAACTGAGAAAATAAAAATAATTGAAAGTCACTTCCGGTTTGACTGGAAGTGACTCTGACTTTTTTATTTCAAATAGCACCCTGTATATTTTTTGCAATTTTTTATTTTTAGTCAAAATTATCTTTCCAACGATGTATCACACTTTGTATTTTACATTTGATTTGATGGAAAAAATGTCAATTGAAATTTCAAATTGAAAGAATTGCAGTAGGCTACGATATTTTGTGACGTATGGCTGAATAAAGATTCGAAATAGAGTAGATATGGTTACTCAAATCAATTTGTTTGGGTGAAAAGGGACCATATACCACAAAAATAAAAATATAGTTGGATAGAGGACTAGAGATAGAGTAGAAATAAATACTCAAGATCAATTTGTTTGCCCGAACAAACAATTTTAACTTTTGAATCATCAGTATACCGAGTGAAAGGGACTTTGTGCCACAAAGACAAAAATTCTGTCAAGTAAATATTTAGTATACTCCAGAATTTATTACACAGTTTGCATATTAACGTATGTGTGTCTTCTCCAATTTGAACTTCACATTTTTTGTGGTGTATTCTTCATTCTTCACACTTCATAATTTCGTTAGCCGACAAAACAATGAAGTCCACAGTAAACAATGCATTCTTCATGTTGTCTGATGATTGCAATATCGTTTTCTTTATATTGTTTCGATATAGGTTTATAATGTCAATATTGTTTACCTCCGTTTGGCCACCATTTTTTTTCAAGAAATGTGAAATGTATGGTCTACAGTTCTAGAATTCATTTGTTTGTCATGTTCCAAAACCTGTATATTTCGTGTATTCTAAGAATTAGAACAGATCATATTTAGTTTCTTCGAACAAATAATTTTTAGTTACTCCGCTGCTGCTGCCTAAAGGGTTGACGAAAGTGAAACATTTGAAGAATGATAGAAAGAATTATATGGTGTCCACTTATTTCTGAGTCCTCTATATCAGCCTGAAATTCTCTAGAATAATATAAAAATATGTGCATAGCCATCAGACAGGGATTTTTTTTATATTATCTGTTATATGCCTAATTAATAATATTTCAATAAATATCTATTGAAGAATTGGTGAGCCATTCGCTACCGGACAATATTAAAAAATATTTGCGGTTGGTTTATCTAATAATATAAATGTTGAAAAGTAGCGACAATATAACCCCTACTTATCTCTTTGTCATAATCTAGCTCTGAAACTATACCGTTTGGTAAAATACGTATTGACTTTGTGTATTTCCACTCGTAGAATATCGGTTCCTCTGAAATCCCAGTCAAACAGGGTAATAAATATAAAAATAAAACATTTCATGTTTATAGAGCTGAGTAAATTAATGTAAGTAGTAAGATGTCAATTCAAATTTGGGATTTTATGTTGATATTACCTCAAACTTCAATGATCTACACTTGAAAAATTGGCCCCTGTTATTGTCATCCAAAGACATTATTGGCCAAAAACTAAATTTGTTAAATTGGCCTGAACACACTGTTTTCCGGTTATGAAAACAAAAACATGACGAGATATACTAGGACTGAATAGCTATTATATCATGACATCTATCATCCTCTTAATTTGTCCAAATTATTCAATATGTACATGTGTCCAGAGCTGTGCTGAGCACTGACGAAAAGTGCTTCGAGCACTGAGCACTCTCGAAAAGTGCTCCCGAGTCTGGAGCACTAGCACTATTTCTGAAATGCTCGCGATTACTAAAGGCATTTTCGGAAACCTACTCGAGTTGACACGATCCCTAACCTGCACGTTCGTCTTCCTAATCTGAGTTATCTACGCGCGTTCGCAAACTTTGGTGTTGCTTACTCGATCACTGACTCAGGTTCGTCTAGCATAACCCTATTCAAAATCAGGGTCGTCAGAGTCGCTATAGACACCGCATGCGCATTACGAAAAGTTTAAAAATTATTTAAATTTACGAGGAAAAGGAAAATTGCAACATTTCAAACAATAACGGCGTTAGCTTTTGATTATGTTTTTGATAAAGACGATGAGATGTGTGAGGAGACGTTTTATATTTTAATGTCATCTTCTAGTAAGATGAAGGAACAAAACGTTTCTAAACAAAGACGAGTTTGCATCCAGAATTATGAAAAAGTAATTTTACGCTATTCCATGGAAGGTGAAATGAGACTTAAATTACTTTCGCAAATTCATCATTTCAAATTTTATTTCTTATATTTCTAGAGTTATTTTCGATTAGAAAGAAGAACTGTTAGAAAAGTTGAAGTTAGGTTATGTTATGTCTTGTATCAGAACCAGAACAAATAAGAACAAGCTCAACCTGATACGTTCGTGAACTATAGTATTGGAGTAAGTGATCAGAGTGATCCGTTACATGATCTATTGGCAATGAGTTGGTGAACCAGAGTAAGTTTCCGAAAATGCCTTAAGAAGCACTTTCAGAAAGTAAGGCGGCTATCTCACCAGCAATGCGCGACGGCGACGATACCGCGATGCAACGTAGAGCTCGTCCAGTATTGAAACGACCGTTTGGTTGGTAGAAAGGGGAAAAACACGAGTGGACACGATTTGATGTGGCTGCGTATGCTACGGCGAATCTTCACCAGTGTCTTGTCATGCAGCGTTTGAAAGGTTAGGTTTGTTTGAATAATAAATAGGTAGTGCAGTTATTTATTCAACTTTGACAAAAAATTCATAATCTCCGAACCCGAAAACCCCCGCATACCAATTTTGAATAAAAATCGGACCATAATCACAAAACTCGTCCGCCAAAAACTACGTCTCGTGTTCCCCTATACCAAATAATTTGGTACGCCTATGGAATTTCTATTAATAGCCACAGTTTAGACAATGGCTCGGGCATCTTCGAGGAAAATTGGTTGTTAGGTAGGGGAAGGCCAAAGTGGTCGTTTCAATACTGGACGAGCTATAGCTTTGCAGTCGCCGCAAATAGTTTTAAATGGAAACCTGCGCACCAAGGCAACGGCGACGAGATCGCAACACTACTTAGAAGATACCGGTTCCACAAAACACCCACACATAGAAGTGTAACTCAAATGGCAATACTCGGTTATATGTTACGCGGCTGCCAAACTAAAGATGGCGATACTATTGTTGTGTTCTCGAATGAGTCCTGGTATCTTTCTGCGCGCGCACCATTTCTTATTGTTGTTTTCATTTTTGAGTGGATTGCGTCAACTCTTTTTTGCTTACTGCATTATATAATTGTTTGTTCGTGTAGTGTGTGATTTATATTTTTCTTTACCGAAATGGAGAGTACCTCCAAGAATAAAAGATTTCGAAAAAAATGCTGTGTCCCCTCTTGTGAAGATAGGGAGAGTACCCAACATCGGTTTCCCAAAAATGATCCCACTGTTTTTGATGTTTGGCTGAAGAATATAAACAGTAAAGAACTAAACAATGTATCCCGTGAGACTATTTATAGTAATTCACGAGTTTGTGACAGACATTTTAGTAATGAAGATAAGGTTACTGGCAGTAGAGGTATATCACGTCATTGTCAGATCTCCCACTGGGACATCGAAAAACTTATGTATGAGTCCAGCATGTCACTCACTATTTCTTTGCAAAACAAATTTACGAAAATACACCCCACCAGTAAACCAAGAATTGTATTTGTCTGAACTGCGAGATAGATGCTTCCAGTAGGACCATATCCTATTTTACAGGCAAATTAGACTGGAAATTACGACGGTGTCATCTAGGGAGCATACAGCACAAGACATCAAATCACGAGGGTGTCATCCTACAGAATGAAGAAGTCGCAGCATATACTGACAGTGCCTTTACTAACTTCTACCACTGAAATCAAGTGTCCGTGAACGTGTTAATTAAGACTGGAATAGAAAATCAAATATTTATCTGAATGAAAATGCAAATTTTCACTTTCACATTTTTTTTCTCATCACTCAAATACACTACCGAGTGAAATGCTCGACCAACAAGTACCGAGATATCATGATCACATGTCATCAAATCAAAAATTATTCTAGTCACTTTTTTCTGACATATAAAAACTTTATTTAGTTTGGTGCCCCCCATGTTGCTATGCCAACTTTCATTCTCGAATAGAAATTGGTGTAATAGACTGTATTCCGGGCAACGTTGTGTTTTAGTACTCTTATGGCGTATGTTATTGATGACAGTTTGTTACACAGATTTTCTACTTGAGGTGTTCATGTCATTTTGTCGTTTATATATACCCCTAAACATTCCATAGTGGTGTTACATGTAATGTTTTTATTATTAATGAGGATGGACTTCGGCCTGTCTATGGTGTTGTTGATTCTTAGTAGCATACAATTGGTTTTTTCGTTATTGATAAGTAATTTATTTCCATTAAAGTAATCTTTGGTTTTTTAATGAGTGAGGTTCCTTATCCTATCCTAGATAGAGACGAAATCTTGATTACTCGAGTTCAGAAAATGATTGTAAGATATATGTAGTATCCGAGTGATAGATCATTCAAATGATAATTCGATTATTTGAATAACTCGAATACTTATCATTCGATTATGGGAATAATTAGATTATGCCCATCATTAATAAAAATGATGTTTATTATTCCCAAGAGATTTGTTTATGGTGGGAATATAATTTTGAATTGAATCTTTTTTGTATGTATAAGTTTTTATATATGTATATTATATATGTTTTACTGAATAATCATCTATAGATTATTATGAAGTCAAGGTTTATGTAAATATTTTTCAATAAATTTTGAACTGAGTTCATATAGTTTTATTTATAGTTTGATCACCAAAGTTATTCTCAATATTTTCATTTACTAAAATAGGATTTGAACATAATTTGAGGTAATTCAGTTCACAAATTTATTGTTGCTTCACTTGTTGATGTTTCTGATTGACCAAGTCTGTATTCCACATGATTTATGTGGAATCAAAACGAAGCCAATGTAGTGAAACAGCAATAACAGAGTAAAATGCCAAAAAACACTGTTTCGAATTTCGCGCCATATCTCTTAGCTTCGGCTGCCAAACACTGGAGGCGCTGAGAAAAGTGGTTCTGTAGTTGACATTGCAGTTACCCTTCTATGTGTGGGTGTTTTGTGACCGGTTCTTCGCACGACCTAGTGGCTCATAGGGATGGCTGATACCTGAATTTTTTTGGAACAGGTACATACTGTTCCTGTGACAGAGCCATACCTGTTCCAAAATACTCGTAGTATCAGCCCAAGTATCTAGCCACGTGACGTACCGCGAATCGCTCTACTCATACTCTCTCCATATATTTACGTCCGTACTCGGTCCGCTCTAGCGCCGTTGCATTTCTTTGTCGCAGGTTGTTTTGTAGTGAAAATTGAGTACGTGATATTTTGAGAGTTCATAATCGTTCGTTTTCTTATTATATTTTTAATCTGTTGTTTTTATTTTGAGTGTTTATAAATATGTTAATTCATTATACATCTTATTGAATTTATTCATTATTGTATGGCATTGATTTATTTTTACAATGAGAGTTCATTAATCAATGCCTTTTTTATTACATAATTTATTTATAATTATACAACCAATGATTTCAATAAACATTTAAAAAATAGACGTCCGTTAATTCCAATCTGTAGTATGATAAGGGGCCAAGTATTCAAGGCACAACACACGTAGGTTCTTGCAAAGCTAATCTATTCAATATAGAATACAAAATGCACATATGTAAGCATAAATGTCTCTAACAATATTCAGCCAGCTAGCGCCTCAATTTCCTCGAGACTGCCCCAACTCGACTGACTGACAACTTGACATTTCCTTCTTTTTGTCCACAGGGTGATTATATTACATACCTCCCCCTCAAAGAAAGAATAATGGATTTTTATTTATTTATTCCGAGAAACGACTGGGAGGCTTTCTGATTCGAAAAGGATTTCTGCTTGGTATGACACACTCTCTGGAAAGTGAATGGTCTACATTCTTCTGCTTCCACTTCATTCAATGAGCTTTCATTCTCGTTGCAACTCGCTGATTGATGAAGTTGGGGAGACTGGTAATCTTCGAATTCATCTGACATATCCTGGTGGGAAGGTTCGTTGGTATTTATCATTAATTTTCGTTTACGCATTTGGTCGCAGTGTTTACGGCGCAAAATTCCATCCATTTCTACGAGATATGATAAGGGTCCAGTACGTTTAACAATTTTTCACCAACACTTCTTCTCCCTCTATGAAATTTTGATCTGGTGCAGCAGTAGAATCATGATGTTGTTTTTGGACGAATTGCTCATACTCTATATTCTTCATCACATCTGGTTTCAAAAGATCAAATCGAGATCTGAGATGGCGGCCAAACATCAGCTGACTGGGTGTTCTTTTTGTAGATCTTCTCACTGTATTTCTATAAAAAAACAAGAATTTCTGAAGTCTCTGCGACTGGTTCAATGTCTGATCACTAGCACGCATTCTCTCTTTGAAAGTTCGCACAGCACGCTCGGCAAGACCATTTGATTTAGGGTGGTATGGTGTTACTTTCACATGAGTTATTCCATTATCACTGCAAAAACATTCAAAATCGTTCGAAGTGAGTTGTGGACCATTGTCTGTAACCAAAAATTTGGGTAATCCAAAACGAGCGAATAAAGCACGGAGAGCTTCGATGGTACTTCCCGTAGTGATGTCTCTCATCGGTATGACTTCTAACCAATGGGTATACGAATCAATAAGTATCATGCACATTTTACTTTCAAAAGGTCCAGCGAAATCCAAGTGAAGTCTTGACCAAGGTTCTGGTGATATACCCCATGGATGGAAGGGTGAATTTCGGCCATTCTCCCTCGACTGTTGACAGGTGAAACATTTTTCTATTTCTTGAGCAATATCGGAATTTATGTTTGGCCAAAAAACATGAAGTTTTGCTAGTGATTGCATAGCAGTTATTCCTGGATGCCCGTCGTGTAACATACCCAGTACTTCTGGTTGGAGGGCGAGAGGTACACATATACGCCCTTTCCATAGCAATAAGTCCTCTTCAAAAGACAACTCAGTTCGTTTCTCATAGAAAGGCACAAGATTCTTGTAAATTCTTCTTTTCGGGCCAGTACGTTTGTAAACAACGGATTACATTGAATCATTCATGGTTTCTCTCTTTAGATGACTTCTTTTCATAGGTAAGTTACGAACCCTCATATGAAGTAATTTTGCATGATTTGGCAATTCCAACTGTTCGGAGGTTTCTTGTAGTGGTAGCCTCGAAAGAGAATCCGCTGGATAATTTTCTTTTTGCAGGTTGATATATGACGTTAAAATTGTAGCTGTTGAGTGTCATAGCCCATCGTGATAGCCTATTATTTGCAATTTTTGGAGTCTGACGATTTTCTCCAAATATATGCTCCAAAGGCTTTATGGTCTGTGATCAAGGTGAATCTTCTACCATATAAGTATTGGTGGAACTTCGTTACTGCATATACTAGTCCTAATGCTTCTTTGTCGATAGTAGAATAACGCTTTTCTACCCCGTTGAATGAGCGTGATGCGAAAGCAATAGGTTTCAATGTTCCATCAGAACATTTATGTGACAGTACACCTCCTGCACCAATATTGCTTGCGTCACTAGTAACAACTAATGGTAGTTTGGGATCATAATGAATCAATGTGTCATTTGAAGTTAAGTTTTGCTTAAGCAGATTCATTATTTTTGTGTCTTCGGTCGTCCATTCCCATTTTGCATTCTTCTTCAAGTGGCGATGTAGAGGAACACATTTTACATGGAGGTTTTCAATAAATCTACCATAATACGTAATAGCTCCTAAAAATGATCGTAGCTGAGTAGTATTCTGTGGAATCGGCAATAGTTTGATCGCTTCAATTCTTTCTTCTGTTGGATGCAAACCAGTTTAATCGATTTTATGCCCCAAATAAGTGACACTTTTCGTGAACCACTCACATTTGGATTTATGTGTTTTCATCCCAGAAGCTTGAAGTCTCCGTAAAACTTATCTCAATCTTTCTGCATGAAGAACTAAGATAACAAACAACGCCATCTATACCAGCTAAAATTTGTTCCATGCTACGTTGAAAAAGAGAAGGTGCAAAGCATATACCGAATGGTAATCGCTTATAAGTGAAATAGCCTTTATGAGTGGCAATAACCAAATATTTACGAGATTCACTATGAACTTCCATCTGCAAATATGCATCTTTGAGGTCGATTTTGGTGAAATATTTGCCTCCAGAAAGCTTAGCTGTGATGTCTTCAAATCTGGGTAATGGATAGTTGTCTACCTGAACATATTTATTGATGGTTACTTTAAAATCGGCGCAAATCCTCAATCTTCCATTTGACTTTATGGCCACAACATTGGGGGATGCCCATGAAATTTGAGTATTTGTTGTGTCCACGGGCTCTAATACACCTTCTTGAACTAATCGATCCAGTTCTGTAGATACTTGATCTTGTAAAGCAAGTGGCACGCTTCTTGGACGAAAATTCTTCGGTGTGACGTCATCATTGATATGGATTTTTGCTCGATGTCCTTTGATGTGGCCAAGACAATCTTCGAAAAGTTCTGGAAATTCTTTCAGGAGTTTCTCGATTCGATTTTTCTGAATAGTTTCCTCCCCCGTATTAATTTTACTACAATTCGATATCATTCCTTGGGAAATTTAATCTTCTGTCACATGCGATACTTTTGCACCAGGTGGGAGGGGTAGATTGAAAGCCAAACACCAGTCTAAACCAAAAACTAGTATGTCCTCTTCTTGAGTGACGTATATGGGTAACGTCATTTCATTTCCGAAAGCTTTAACGTCAACCATGGATTTTCCTAAAGTTTTGATCGGTTTATCGCCATACGCCACCAAATCTGCTGATTTTGAAAGAGGCGGTTTACCAATTTTTTTCCACATTGATTCTCCTAGCACAGCATGAACTGAGCCTGGGTCGTACAGCATATCAATGTCATTATTGTTTATGCGAACAGATAATATAACTTTACTTGAACTGCCAATTTTTCTTGGCCTAATAGAAATATCATCCTCTGTCTGCTTCTATTAGCATAGTATTCTGGTACATACGTCCTTCTCTAATACGAATAACGTTATGTAAAATACATTAACACTTAATAATATGTGTGATAGTTGTCGGTTTCGTACAAAGAATTGCAAGAATTGCAAAGAAATTGAAATTTATGGGACATCATTCCAAATGAACATTCAACCATTTTGCGCCCTCTGCTCAGTCTGTAATTGAATATGCGTTTGTGGATATGGCCGCATCAGATAATGTTTCAGGGGAAAAGCTTCAACACCGACGAAATAGTGCGGGAACTCTTGTCCAGATTCATCTCGTGGTAAAATTCTCGCTTCTGGTAGATCCAGTCCTGCCCTTTCTAACCTTTCCAGCCATCTTCCCAGTCTGGATTCTCGAAAAATTCCACCGTCGCTGTTTCGACCAGCAAATCCTGTTTCTATGGTAGTCAATATTCCATCTGCATCGCTACAGGCCATTAACACAAGGGAATGATAGCCTTTGTAGTTGAAATTAGCTGACCCTGTCTTTGGAATCTTTTGAATTCTAATATGTTTCCCATCTGAAGCCCCTAGGCAATTTGGGAGATTCCAAACTGCTCAGAAGCGATCGGCTATGTTTTTCCATTGCTCTTTTGTTGGTAGGCGCATGTACTCAGGTTGCAATGTATTCCAAATAACTGCAACTGTTTCAGCAACGATGGTGGAGATGGTACTTTGACCTCTAGCAAAGTAAAATGAGAGGGACTGAAATGTGTCTCCTGTTGCTAGATACCTACAAAAAATTATGAACAATCACCAAATGCACAATATGTTTTGATTAGTAGATACTTTTTTTTTTAGTGTCATTGGCGAAAGACAAATGGAAGAACTTAAGATCTGTTTTTGTCCGCAAGCGAAAACCACTCCTTAGGGGATCTGGATCAGGAAGGGAAAGCCATATTATTTAAACACCCATATGGAATTTATTATTCCTTTCATTAAAATACAAAATACAGGGTATGGGAATGTACCGTCACCGCCATCTGCCAGCGATACTATCGTAGAACAGGTTGTGCACAACGACGAAATGACGGAACAGGAACACACTTCAGTCGAAAACGAACAAGCTACTGATTCTACCACCACCACTATTATTCCTCAACCAGTGATACAAAGAAAACCAAAGTCCGATACATTAAAGGAAGTTGACAAATCAATTATTGACTTTTTCGAAGCAAAGAAGCGAAAAGTCAGTGCGTCGGGAACGTCAGCTAATCCTCGAAGACAATTTTTGGAAAGCTTACTTCCAGAGGTCGACGAGATGCCAGAAACCACATTCAGGCAGTTTAAGCGTAAAGTCTTCGAGCTAATTGATACACTAAGTAACCCTTCTTTACCTTAGTAGATAGACTACAAGGGTTCTGGCGCAACCCCTATTTTGGGGTGGGTTTTGGCGAGTGAGTGAGGGGGTGGTTTTCGGGTGGGGGTAGGGATGATGGTGGCGGTCTGGGGGGTGTGGGGGAGGGTGATAGGTCGTGGGCGTGGTGATAGCCGCCGGCCGTTATCCAATAGCCGAGCAGCATATTGAAATGGGGGTGTCAACCAATATCCATCAACGGCATTGGTCGGACGGAAGTGTCACGTGATCAGTGAATGGCGGCGGCCATTTTGGAAAGTGGGAGGAGCCAGCGATGATGCGGCTATGACTCAACCGACAAGTCTTTGCAGGAATATTATCTACGTCAGCACTTCTTATCAGTTGTTTATTTAAGCGACCGGATATCGGCGGCATCCTTTGTTTACATTGAGATAAGATATCGGCGGCGGCATCCTTTGTGAAAGAGTTTGTTTACATTAAAAAGATAAGAGTATGCAGCTGCACGCTCGAACCGTGGGATAAGTCTAACGATTACTATTCGTATTTGTATCTAAGCGGACTAAGGCACTGTCGGCGACTGGTACTCGTCTTAACCGACCATATTTCACGTTGAGCATTTTGCGTTATCGAAGGCAATTCGTTCAATTCCCATTTTCGGAACGGTTTCACTATCGGTCTGTCTGTCTGTATAGACCTCATTAATTTTTCATTTATTTCCGCATTAGGAAAAATGTGTTTGACTTTCAATTCAATACTATCAATCACAATTCGAGCCGTAGTCGTTCCCACCGCATTATTACCTGCCTCACGTATAATGACACAATCATTATCATTTCGGGCTCTGACAAATCGTAGAGTTTGACGTCCACACGTAATCAGCGGATAATCGTTGAACACATTGAGAATATGACGGAGCGGTACGAGAAGGCTGAAAGAATTGTCATCTTCATTCAAAAAGGCAAATTGGGGTAATTCCAACCGCCTATAGCCAAATGCTGAGAATCCATAGGCTCGTAAGATAATAGACCTCTAATGGTACTCACAATTCCCGGATCTCGAACCGATTCAATTTCCCGAGCACTCTCGCTATAAGTGCAAGAATCGAAAAGGAAAGCACCCACATTAGGAGCCAATGTAACGTTACCTCCCCCATTATTTAATTCAAGTCTACCTTTAATCAGTAGCAGAGATGAACTCATGGCAAAAAACGAGTCCACCTGATTGATGCAAAATTCCACGATATCGTTGCAATTGAACGCCTTCACGAACGGAGTATAAGTTCTGTATTCGGCTTTACGAATGGACTCGTCAAATTTCGGAGACCGATACAAATCGAACATGGGTGCTGAGATGGAAGCATCATCGTTGCCTCTTCTTCTTTTGAAGTCCATTCTGATGAATCAATATTAAATCGATGGAACGGAGAAAGGATTTATTCGAAGAGGTTAACTGCTGCTGCTGCACGACCCGCTCGCTTGAAGGTTTCTGCAATAATGACGTCGTGACGTCACTCGCACCCCTTTTATTACTACCGCCGCCTCTGCTGCTGCCACTGTCTATTATTAATCCCATTTGGTTCTCGCGACTCTGAGTTCCAAAACCAAAGTACTTTTTCCCCTTGAAAATCCACAGGCCTACCGTCTTGATCGACCACCAACACCGTAATGTTGGGTTTCCTTGCGGTATTAAGGTAGTAGAGTATTAGTTCCAAAACCAATAATCGTAATGTCGACACCGGGGTCGGAAGCTATGGGAAATTCATAGATCGTGTGCGCAGGCGTGTCACCATCGAAGGCTCCGAAGTAACACTGCACTCGAATCGTAATGTCGACACCTTTATAATGTTTACAGGTAGATCGGAATAATGCATTTCGTTCGGTTGAAGCACCCTCGGAGAAAATCCCAATGTAACGCCTATGCTATCCGTCTCCACGAATGAAATGGCAAAGTATTTACTGAAAATCTCGCACTTTAACGTATTATTGTTGGGTTTGAGAGAGAAGGCGGCTTCGCGGTCTTCCGCAGGTAGCGCCATCTCTTTCTGTATGAACGCCTCAATATCGGCAATTTCATAACACCCTTGCGGAAATTCAATGGTACGCAACACGTTAGATCTATCGTAATAGCGGAATTTCCGACCCTTTTCAATGTTCGGTATGGTATTGTACGAGTGAAAAGATCGAAGCGACAACTCATATTCTTTTTTCGCATTCAATTCGATAGGGGTGCGGGGCAAAAGGAGAACACGTGATTGTGACTGTTAACTCTCAGCAACAGCGACATGATGACGAATGACATCACCGCTGCTGTGACAGCATTTAAATACATATACTTTCAATCATACATTATTTATTCAGACATTAAAATTTCAAACACAGATGACCACAATTTATTTCATCATAAGTCTGATATTGACGGTTGTTGTAGAAAATCCTGACTTTGCCGCTGCTACCGCCATTCAAATATCTGACCAATTCCAACATCGGTTTCAAATTCCCAAACGAATCGAAATAGTCTACTGTATCGTTGGTTTTTCTATAAGCTACCCAATGAGTACCGCTGTTTCGTGACAGGTCCATGTTGACGATGGCACATTCGTTCTTTCGAGGACCGCTAGATGGCAGGGTGTCGCGCATGAACACTCCTCGAAAGTGCGGGATTTTCAATTGTTTGGCATATCGCACGATATCGATGTCGTACAGCGCTCTATCGGGTAGCTTTATTGGGAGTTTTTTGATTTTTTCAAGAAGAGTCCATAGCCACCCTTGACATTCTTCCTCACGTACAACCCCTTGCCTATGGATTCCATGGCCTTGTGATGACGTTTATCCTCTTCCATTTTCTTCTGGGCATTCTTAGCATCCACGACCGTTTTGGCAATGGCTGATGCTCCGCCGCTCAGTGCTCCCAAAGCACTAAGACCGGCGAATATCGGTATCAGAGGTAGGACACCACCTGACTTTGCTTCGAAAGGTATTATGCGGGGTTTTGTGGTTTCCCACCCAATTCTTGATGGCCACTCGCCGCTTTCAGAGCATTAGATGCGCCCGTTTCAATGGGGAGACGGTTTCAGGGACTTGGCGTTTTTTCGATAACATGTCGTTTGAATGAGGCCTTACTGCGCATGCCCATACCGAGATTTCTCTTGGCTTTCATGGCTCCGGTGACGAGGAGGGCGTTCGCACGTTCTCCAAAACCCGAATCTTTGGCTTTTACTCGTTCCCAAGCTCTATCTTCGAGCACTTTATCCGCCTTGTGTCTATCTTCAAGCAATTTGCTCTGCGAATAAGCAATGTCGTGATGTTTGCAAGCAACGTCCAATGGATTGATACCGGGATCGCCTCGTGCTAACCGTTCTTGTAGCCTTGTTCCAGCTGTAATAATAATAATTATAATAATTAAATGCATTCGAGAGCACCGAAATAAAAAAATTGTATTCGATGGCACCGAAATACTATAGATATGAAACTTACGTCCACAATACTGATAGCCGCCAAGGAGATGAGCTTCGAACGGGAGCTTGTTTATCAGACTGTTGAGCACACCTTCACCCTCGTACACCAACATGAAGACTGACGTCACGGCGATGACATCACTAGTTATACAGATTTCGGCTGAAGTTCGAGGGGGGTGGTGGTCTATACTCAATTTGAGATTGTGGGGGTTGGAGGGGGTTCGAGGGGTTATAGGGGTTGGAGGGGGTTCGAAGGGGTTCCTATAAACATGATTGATGTGACAGCGAGTGTCAGTTACAGTTCAGACGTTGAAGTGTAAACATGTCCACGCTGATACCTGATCCCAACTGTTATGGCATCCGTCTGAACGGATCAAAGTATTTCATTGGCAGAGAAGCCATAGTGATTGAGGGGGGATCATTGAGGCTCGGAAGAGAAACTTTTGAACTGACCGAAGGTTTGATAGAACTTCTGACTAAAAAGCAGCCCTCAAGTTTCACCAATGAAGACTTCTCAAACTATAAAACGATTTTGATGATCAGCAATGTACACAAATTGTCCAACGGAAACATCAATGCCAATAAGTCATGGAAATACAAGAATATAATTTCCAAATTGTTTCCTCCGCAGAGGAAATGGAGTCCAAAGAAGGGTAAAGGACTTAAGAAGGGCAAAGGACTGAAAAGGATAGCCACCCAAGAGATTATAAATAACGATCACCCTGTAGATTGCGATCAAAACATGGAGATCGTTCAGCAAGAGCACACGCTTCCCATCGAGAACTTTGACGTTTACGATGTGGGGCATAGAGGGGGCGGTGGTGATGGAGGGGAAAGTAAACATGGTAGCCTATTGCCAAATTCCTTCCGAGCTGTTATCTGTGGTCCTAGCGGATCAGGAAAAACCAACCTTGTGATGTCGTTGTTGGCGAATGACAATGGCCCCAAATTCGCAAATATGTACGTCTATTCGAAATCCTTGTACCAGCCCAAGTATCAATTCCTAGAAGAAGTGCTGGGCGGTGTAGAAGATGTGGGCTATTTCCCATACAGAGACAACGATGAAATCATCTCTATGGAAGATGCTCGGTCTCACTCTATATTCATCTTTGACGATGTGGCCTGTGATGGACAGCAGAAAATTCGCGAATATTTCTCAATGTGCAGGCACAAACACATCGATGCCATCTATCTCTGTCAGACTTATTCGAAAGTACCCAAACAGCTGATACGTGACAATTGCAATATGATTGCGCTCTTCAAACAGGACGAAATCAACTTGCGACACGTTTTCGATGAACATGTTTCCCCCGACATGACTTTCGATCAATTCAAAAAGCTGTGTTCGGAATGTTGGTCTCAAAGCCAATACGATGCCCTCGTCATAGTCAAGGACTTTGACTTGAACAATGGCAGGTACCGCAAAAACTTTGACATGTACATAAAAGTATAGTTGCGTGACGCTTCACGTCATTCAACGTCGAGATGTCGGACGAGAAGGTTGTTAGAGCCATGCGCGAACGAAAAGCGGCAGAAATGCGACGAAGTATAAGAAAAAGGTACCTAGCCCTGAAACTTGGGAAAAACGAACGAGACGACACGCTGACTAAACTTTTCAAACCGATATCTCAACCGCTACAACAAATTGCCAAGTCTTCGAAAACCCTCAATAAATCCATTTTCAAAGTCAAGAAGGAGGAGCAACCTGAAGTTAAAGATGAACATGAGTCAGAAGGAGAAGATGAAGAAGAAGAAGAGAATTCTCAAAGCGAGAGAAGCAGTGACGATGAATATTATTCTGACGATGACAGCATGTTGCCACGGAATTTTTCCGCAGCTGTAATGAACGAACATCTTAATCGATATCCCATCATGTCACGTGAATACATCGCTCAACATTGAAAAATGACAAACGTATAGATAAGGTATATGGACCTGTGTATGACGTCAGCTCTCCCGGTTGGTTTTTGGGATCCAAGTCGATCCGCTTTGAAGAAGGATACATCGAAACGGGACTTCAAAAATTTGAATCAACTCCCGGACTATATCAACTGATATTTTACACCAGGCCCCGGAACTATAGCGAAGATGACTTGAACGACTACCAGACATATTGAGTTGACGGATGTCATAGAAGTGCGAACGGTCGTTTGAAAGGCACTCAACGCTGGAAATATAAACACGTTATAAAATATTTAATGAGGAGAGAACGCGTCGGTCAGGGTATAAACACCGATAAATTGGAATACAATGACAACCCAACGGATTATATCTATTGGGACGATCCCAACGAATTGGTGGACCGTTTGAGACTTTGGTAGGCAATCAGATAGCTGGAAATGATTATTCACATCGAAACGAAATCGTCGCCATAATCAATGAACTCCGTGAAGCCGGTTATATAGAGTAATGACATGCGCATTAGACTCATTCGCATCATGAGTGTCGACAAATTCGGTCATCGTTCTGGTGGTGGTAGTGGGGGCGTAAGAGGGAACTACCGATGTTGTCTCGTACCCTCTCTACCGCACACCCCTGAAGGTGATATCGACATGGATAACTTGAAAATATGTAATTTAAAAGATCCTACGTTTGATAGTGATGCGGCTACCAAAAAATACGTGGACACCACTGGGTCTGAATTAAAGTCTCAACTGCAACGCGACGTTGCCACATCGGCTGAAACTTCGCTAAAATCCATGAATGATGTCATTCTTCAAACAAAGAGAACACTTCGTAAACACTATAAAGAAATCTCGACTCGCGTATCTGTACAAGACACGGCAACATCCATGAATGATGTCATTCTTCAAACAAAGAGAACACTTCGTAAACACTATAAAGAAATCTCGACTCGCGTATCTGTACAAGACACGGCAACATCGGAACCATCAAGAAAATGGCTGCCGATATGAAACATTCTCGTTGAAGATGTCGAAAGCTCGTTGTTGCAGAACTCCATAAACCGGCTAGAAAAAATTATCTTCGACGACCTACGGTAATTAAAGGTTTGACGATCTATGGCAAAATGGACTTGGCCGAAATGAGAATGTTTTCTTCAGATAATGGGGGTTTTAAAATGATTATGGTCGTCATCGACTGTTTTTCCAAATTTTTGTGGACTCGTCCGCTTAAATCCAAAACGGGGGAGGAAATCACCAAAACTTTCAATGATATATTGAATCATACGAAACGGTGTCCGAAAAATCTACAAACCGATCAAGGTACGGAATTTTTCAATGCTAAATTTCAAAGTTTATTGGAAAAACGCAAAAACAATCACTACAATACGTTTACGGTGATGAAAGCGGCCATAGCTGAGCGTGTAATCAGAACGTTAAAGTCCCAATTGTACAAATACTTTAGTTTGAACGGTACATACAAATGGATAGACATACTGCCGGAAATCACGAAGAATTACAATGACACCGAACATACAAAAATTAAATTCAAACCGAATGAGGTGAACAAACAGAACGAAAGCCGTATTCTACATCGAATTTATCGAGCGAATCGTTGGGGAAAATGCGTTGAACCGCGAAAATTCAAAGTGGGGACATTGTTCGCATTTCCAAGACAAAGCATATTTTTCAAAAGGTTATACGCCCAATTGACAACGGAATTATTCAAAATAGCTCGTGTTCAAATAGGTTATCCAAATACGTATATGCTCGAAGATATATACGGTACACCCATTAAGGAGCTTTTACGAACAAGAATTGCAAAAAACCGCGAATCCCGATATCTATCTCGTGGAAAAAGTATTGAAAAGACAAGGAAAGAAGATGTACATTAAATGGCTCGGTTTCGATAACACGCACAACAGCTGGATAGAGGATGATGCAATAGTTTAGCATCGGCGGCGGCGGCTACAAGCTATGACATGTCTGGCGTGGGTGGTAGTGGTGGGGGAAACCTTATTTATTCATTTCACGGCAACGAGACGGCGTCAGTCATCAGTCGTCATCGTCTTCACCATGAGTCAAGACAGTGGTTATTGTTCGAGCGATTTGTCAACCATAACGTTCGCCAGCCCCGTTTCACCGCTATCACCTGTAAATTACAATCAGCAGATAGATGACATGTGCGACGGTTTCGAAATGGCAGCAAAATTGGAGGACCACTTCCTATTGGAAACCTCCTTTCCCATGACTGGCTATGAGCTGAGAATTGGATTGTCACCTGCAAGAACCTTTGGCGTAGCCATATTTCTAAGACCGTTGAACCAGTTCAAGAAAATATCGTTCAGCACCGAAGAATGGGGCCTGTTCACCGAACTATTGGCAACCCTCGGGGATGACTTCTTTGGAGCCCGCTTCCCTATATCCTCCCGATCTAAACGATGATGTGGAATACCAGTGTGGAGACTATTGCAAAGTTACGCAATCAGTTTGGGAAGATTGCAAATATGTTCAAGTTGAAAACATGGAGTGAACTTTCTTCTCAACGAGGACGAAGTCGAACAGCTGATACGAGTCCACCGAAGCTTGGTGTCCGATCGAGTGACCATGTTGGAGAATATATACTTTTGTGTTCATTATAAAAATATGATTGAGGTTATAAATACATTTTTCATCAATCAACCGCAAGTATGTTTCGGGAAATTGGAACTTTTCCAAAAACTATGTGAACTTTCAACAGAAAATATGATGTCTAATGCATTGAAAGAATTCCTTTTCTATTATAGAATGAAAGTTGTGAATGATTTATGTCTTCAATAAATGTATGTGTGTATTTCAGTGTTTCTGTCCAACTCTCCTTTCCCCCTTTTTCTCTTTCAGGTGGGGTTGAGTTCCCAAATGAAAAAATAAAATTGAAAAAATAAAGTTGAGAAAAAAAGAAAATACTTGAGAAAAAAACTAAAAAAAAAAGTTGAGAAAAAAGAAAATACTTGAGAAAAAATAATCAAAGTGACAACAGTCGTTTTTCATTCAATAATCAAAGTGGCTGTGACGTCACGACTTGGTCTGTCACATTTTCATAGATGGCAGCACCGTCACATAGAATTCAAAAACTGTCATCAGGTGTCAGAACTGTCAAATGTCATCCTAGGTGTCAGAACTGTCAAATGTCATCCTAGATGGCAGCACTGACACAAAACGTTTCATGTCACAGACTATTGACAGCTGACAGTTGGGTGTTTGAAGCTGTTCCATCATTCGAAGTTTGACTGTTGTTCGATATGGATGTGTATGAAGACAGATTAGCGACATTTCAAAATTGGCATCACCCATATCCCAAAGAAAGATTGGCCAGAGCTGGATTCATTTATACTCAGAGAGAAGACATTGTTGTTTGTCTGAAATGTCGAATTGAAGGATTCAGATGGCAGTTGGAAGATGATGCTCAACTTGATCACTTCAGTTGGAGTCCACATTGTGAGTTTTTCACAGAAGAAGAAGCTGCCACTCTGAGGAGACGTATGCAGCTCGTAGATTGTCTTTTACCCAGAGACGAGGTAACAACGAACACACCTACCAACAGCAGCAGCGTCCACGAAGATACATCACCATCCTCCTCATCAATGACATGCAAAGTTTGTTTGGAAAAGGATATGAACGTGGTTTTCATGCCGTGCAAACACTTGGTCTGCTGTTCGGAATGCTCAATGAAATTGACAATTGTGCTGTGTGCAGAGCCCCAATTCAATACTATTTGAAAGTGTTTGTATCTTAGAGAGAGAGATGATTCAATATATAGAATGTGAAAATCAACTTGTGTATTTTGTCTCATCCCACATACCTTTGAGGTTATGTTTGAAAAAGTAAGGTTAGAATCCCCACCTCATGTGAAATTTGAGGTTATGGTTCCTCTAAAAGTGAGGTTATGTCACTCACACACAAAGAACGCTGATGTTCGAGGGTGAGACTGAATGACGTCATCGTTTCTTCGACTTGTTCAGACAGGTTTAGACAAGTTTAAACTTGTCTGAACTTGTCTGGACTGGTCTCTATTCAGGAAACCATTGAATGAAGTGATGACACAGAGCTGCCATCATTTTATTCAGTTCTGTATAATAAATAAAAATCAAAGTCTTTATACACTTATTTTATTGATACATATATTTTGAGTATAACATAGGTTATTTATGGTATAATAATATATTGGCTGATTCGATATATACTATGGTGATGTGAGAGCGAGAGGGTGATGGAGAAAAAAGCATTCATTTTCGGTTATCACGCTAACACAATAAATGGAAATTTGGAGAGAAAGATTATTAAATACAAGTTGGTTGAGGGGGTGGAGGTTGGCTATTCATTCATGATGCTATAATGGCCCCAAGCAAGTGTGTCGTTCGATCCGGGGATGAGTGTTCTTTTATCGTCGAATGGACTTAGAGCGATTTTGTTTTGTTCAACACTAAAAACATTATGGGCATATGAACGGATGCATCGTTGACTAGTCGATTTTTCCCTCTGATCTCTAAGACAATCGACATAGTCTTCAAAGGAAATTTTATTTTCCACAACATTATATCGGACTCCTTTGGTTTTTTCACACATTTTCCTCCCTGCATTTTATAGGTGTATAATTTGAACGGAGTCCGACGAAATTGTCATGATGCATCCGTTCGCTTCATCTTTCATCAAACCTGAATTTTCTTGTTTACCTGCGGAATACCGTACGAGTTTTCGCATGGGTAGTCGCTCGTATCGAATTTTTCCAAGTTCTCCCCGATTAAATCTCTATACACATCATCACATTTAATTTCGTATATGAGAGAATCCGTATCCGTGTACATCAACTTACACTGATTGGTCTCGAATTTTTTCAACATGAATTTATAGTGAAAATCGTAAACGCAAATTTTGGAAATATCTAAAATAGCCATACCGATATAGAGGGGTTTATTGAATAGCAGTTCAGACTTGTTCATTTCGATAGCCATCAAGTTTTCATCGAAGATGGTTCGGTTGTGGAATTTCGGGTTACTTATTAGATTTTTCGCTCCATACCTACCCTCCCATTTATTGACCATTTTCACCACTCTGTGCTTCCTAATATTGTCCATGGTCTTTCCGAAAATACTGTTTATAGCTAATTTATAGTTGTTTTTTCCGAATGTGGTTGTAGCTTGGGCGCGTAATTTTGTATTTAATTCAATGTAGGGTTGCAGCCATGCCGATTGTTTGAACTGCAACACTCTGTGAACTTTTCTCAGTATAAGACCGTTTTCTAAAGCTTGTTTCAATATTCGATAATGTACGACATAGTTTTCTTTGTTGTACAGGGTGGTCAATAATTTTGGTAATTTTGAACCTGGAGGAGTTCGATGTTCCGCACAAAGTGGAAAATCTTTATGTTCGTCATGTATTCCTTCAGGGTATTCCAAATCGACTTCGAAGATGTAGCCGATATCCGAAGTATCCGACACCTCCAGAACGTTCAAATTATCGAAATCTTCGATCCATTTGAACCCTCCAGAAGGTAGATACTCCCTCATAGCCCATCCATAGAGGTTGTTTACATCCAAGTATAATAGATATTTGGAGGGTTGTTGAGGATCATACCTCTCCCCCATATATTTATTATTCGCTTGAGAGAATCGGTTACAACACTGACTTATACCGCCCCGAATCCCTTTTTCCACAAACAAAAGCATGTCGACATCTTTGATAATCTCCAGCTTACACTTTGTATACTTTAACATGCATGACCATGAATAGCCAGGCATGGTATAGTACCAAGCGGGGTCGAGTCCATAAGTGTTGTGACCTAATTGGCGGAAATTTTCAAAGACATCACATAACAAAAGAATATCGGTTTTCATGTATAAGTCAGAGTAGTCGCCCAGTGTTGCCAAATCGAACGATTGCCACACCTTCTGGGCATGTTGGTATTCATGTTCGGAGATATCGCAATCGTTCAGCTGATTGTGGAATTTATCGATATCTGGCAACGCTGTAATCTCAAGTTTCTCCATGGAATCCACAAAGTCGTAGGGGAATACCCCTTTGCGCGTGATTAGTGAAAATTGTTCATCGTTTAAATTTTGAAATTCGCGCTTTGTATTAGAGATCTTCCACTCTGAGCGTGCGCACCAACTCATCCAGGCTTGCGCCCATGAATCGAAAAGAATCAATGAAACGGAATTTAATGTCTGTCTGTTCGTCGTATTGTGTGAAAGATATATATTTCTCTTTGTTTATTGGAAGAAGACTCACCCCGCCTCTTTTCGATCTCGAATAATGAAATGGCTATCATAGCCGCTAAGATTATGGAAAACAATGGGGAGCACAAAGGATTTTTTATAGTTGAGATTGCATGGGTTTTGATGTGCCCATCCTCTAAATGCACCTGTGAAATGATTATGGTCGGCTACAATCATTTGATCTTTTTGGAAAGGTTTCTCGCAAATATGACAAGTTGAATCCGCTGCCGTTCTTATGGGATTGACAGACATGGGACGATTTTAAAATTTTTCCTCAACGAATTGGGCTATGGATTTCAATTGTTCCGCGAACCATTCCATCGAATCCAAACCTCGATGGCTATCGTAATATGACAAAGTATCATCATAATTGCATTTGAAATATAGGCCTGCGCTATAGGGAATATGTTTTTGGTATTTCGCCGTTTTGGACTTGGTTTCATCATCAGTGAACGGTTCCAAAATCGATTCAAAATCGGCATATATCACAAATGGAACCATTTCTTTATGAACAAAGTCCTTGAACTCGACATGGTCATATTTTGGGAAGGAAATTTTGTAGTGATTGGCTTTTTCACAATCAACAGTATGATTGTCTAATTTCTCCAGACTACGAAAATAATTTAAACACCTATCACAAATATATTTCTTGATTTTTTCTTTACTGATTTGTGAGCCAACCAATCGGGAAAGGTCTCTAATCCAGCAATAGTGGAATTCAAGGTCTGTCTGTTCGTCGTCTTCGTCAATTTCCGGCGGTGCCTCGTAATCATTTAATTTTACAGAGTATTTATTTTGAATCATAAGTAGGTTGACATGTCGAGCTAATTTTTCTTTTGTGAGTCTTGTCGGTACAGTTGTGAAAAATGTATGTCCGTCGTCGTCATCGTTTTTCGCTGATGATTTAACCAATTCCAAAATATATACGTTCACCGAAATGCTGTTAAGTTTTTCGAATTTTGATATTTGACCGAGAGTTATGGGAAATTCCAACCCCTCCATATTCAGAACGGTTGACCAATGAGGGTATTTTGATGTACGCTGTGCATCTTTTTCTACAGGATACAGAGCGGACACGACTGTCCATCCGAAACAATTGTTGTCGTCGGTATTTCGCACGTTAATACAAGCCTTTTTTGTAGCAATGGCTTGTGGAAGTTCGATGAAAGATGTACCCCCTTTGCCCAAACCTGATTGATTGATATTTACTTCCAAATTTACGATTTTTTGTAGTGCCCACCCGCTTTCTTTCCCACAAAATTCCTCCAATTTATTGCCCAATTTATCTACAACAAATTCCTGGAACCACCCCTGTAAATCTGTTCCCCTATCAATCACTTCGTTTTAGTATTGAGATATTTCAAATCGAGTTTTCCTCATCTAAGCCCATTTTGACGAATTCCGCAAAACAAGTATTAACCTTCAGCATGGGAATGTTTTCAACATGTTATTGATTCTACGTTTGAAAAGGCTGAGGCGTCTTGAAATGAATGGTATCTTTATGTCAAATTTATGATTACCCTGTAGAACTCGTCCCCGAACGTCGACTTTAAATCTCCCAAATGACTCTCTTTTAGATTTTCTGACAGCCAACCCTGACCTCACTAAATGTTAATGAAATTACGACATGTTTAAATGCCCCAAATTTGTTTCCAATTCTCAATATTCCATGGAACTGTTGGCGAATTTTGATACCCTTGTACAAAGCCGAATACTATAAGTTAAATGTTTTAGCCATGTTTCACGTTCCATTGACTGATTTTGTTTGAGCAGTTTTTGAGCCTCCCTGTATTTAATAATCATCTCATCGCTGAGAGCGGCAATTTGTTCAGAATTCATGGTTATTTAAAAAAAACGAGAAGAATGAATGCTTTTTCACAAAATACAGATATAGTTTCTCTCTCTCACCTTGATTTAATGGAATACAGCCGTCCCAGTTGTCACCGTCGTGGTGGATGGGGGCCTTAGTTTTTGTTGATGCTGATGATGGTCTAGTTTTTGATGAATTCAAAGACTGGTATCTTCGTTGTGGATGGTTTTATGATGATTGAATATTCTCGAGGTTTGAACTCGTCAATTTTCGGTTGTAACACCTCGAATACCTTCCTTGGTAGGAAGACTGATTTGGTTTCCAAATCGGCTACTATTGTGTCCCCGTACTTCGTTTTGACTGCTCTCAATTTCTCGATTAGCATGGGCTTGTTTAGCGGCAATGTTGATAGAGCTACGGTTTCCCTGTAGCTACTGCTCGCAACAGCGTTTATTTCTGCAAGATTCATCTATAATAAATAAACAATCCCTTAAAATGTTTTGCAGAAAAAACAATCCCTCCCCGTAAACAAATAGAAAAAACCCCCACCCTCGATATATGAAAAAAAAACTCAAAGTACCCTTTTGACATACAAAAAAAGGTTTTGAAAAAAAAAGAAAACAATAAAATGAAAACTTACGTTTTAGATGTTTGGTAGATGCACAACACACAAACTCAGAGAGCAAGAAAGAGAGCACTGAATAGAACGATGTTTACAGTTCAGTGGACAGATGAAGAATGAAGCTGACGGTGGGGATCGGTCACCCACATCAATTTCCTACTGCGCAATTCGAAAACTGTCAACTCGACAAAATTCTCAGAACTGGATGATGCAATCATTTGGCCGATCCCACACCGCTTCCATGTCGCCGACAGTGCCTTAGTCCGCTTAGATACAAATACGAATAGTAATCGTTAGACTTATCCCACGGTTCGAGCGTGCAGCTGCATACTCTCTTATCTTGTTAATGTAAACAAACTCTTTCACAAAGGATGCCGCCGCCGATATCTTATCTCAATGTAAACAAAGGATGCCGCCGATATCCGGTCGCTTAAATAAACAACTGATAAGAAGTGCTGACGTAGATAATATTCCTGCAAAGACTTGTCGGTTGAGTCATAGCCGCATCATCGCTGGCTCCTCCCACTTTCCAAAATGGCCGCCGCCATTCACTGATCACGTGACACTTCCGTCCGACCAATGCCGTTGATGGATATTGGTTGACACCCCCATTTCAATATGCTGCTCGGCTATTGGATAACGGCCGGCGGCTATCACCACGCCCACGACCTATCACAGCCTCCCCACCTCCCCTCCAATCCACACTCCCCCAACATGGCTGCCACCATCCGACCAATCACAGGCCACTCATCCCCCCCACCCCTACCCCACATACAACCATCCCCACCCCTCTTACCGCCATCTTTTTCACAAACCCCTCCCACAACGAACCGCCCATGACCGCCACCATCATCCCTACCCCCACCCGAAAACCACCCCCTCACTCACTCGCCAAAACCCACCCCAAAATAGGGGTTGCGCCAGAACCCTTGTAGTCTATCTACTTACCTTATTCGCTACATTCTGGGTCCACGTCTCTGCACCACTCTAATCCACCTTCTGTTTCATCAACCTACATACCTACTCCTAGTAACAGCCCTTCTTTACCATATTCTCTGCATGTTGCGTCCTCATCTCTGCACCACTCTAATCCACCTTCTGTTTCATCATCCCACATTCCTACCCCAGAACCTAACTTATATGACCTAACTCCTGTTTCTACCGCTTCGCTAACTCACATTTCTTATACTTTCTCTCCTTACTTCTTTCTTAATATTGTTAGCGTAAGTATTTGTAATATTTTTATAAATATGTACTTATAAATAAACTTACCTCAAAGTTATTAGTAATCGTTCTTCAACACTCACACTTCTCCTATAATGCGTATCCAATTTCTGAATGGCGGGACCTGTTTTGGAGACTAGTAACGTAAATGTTGTTTTTGACATTCGATAAAATGACTGAAATTTTTTTTCGTCACATAATAGGTTTTTTGTACATATGAAGGCTGTTCGATGTGAGTTATTAGTAATATACGGGTGACCCCAAAATCTGCACGAAGGTGCAGAAAAAACCGAAGGCTTTTTTCTTAAATAATACAATGCTACTACGGCTCCTTCGTCTTCACTTGTTGAATACATAATGACCAGTGACGAATTATATGTGATAAAGTCGATTCTTTTTGAAAAAATTGGGTAGCGGCAGCGTAGCCTGGATGTAATGTCTTCGTAGGAACTGGTCGCCGACAAGTCGTCGCTATCATTTGAATATCGTCGCCGTTGCGCATTGCTGGTGAGATAGCCGCCTAATTGTACTTAGCGAGCAATAAGCACTTTTCAAAAGGGCGAGACTTTTAGGCACTTAAGTTACTTTTTGATATAGAACATACCTATTTTCATTGAAATCACATAATAAATAAAAAATATCGTCCTCCATATTCGATCCTCCATCTTGAATTTAGACAATAAAATCATAATCTGCGACCCAAAAAATCTCCAGGTAGCAATTTTGAATAGATTCGGATCATCAATGATAGAACACACGTCGGCCATATCGGAGCCGCCATCTTGAATTCCTGATTTTTAACAAAATAGTGATCTCCGATACCAAAAACTCCCAAACCAATTATAAATAGAATCGTACCCTAAACACACTATTACAAGTACTTATATTAAATAATACAAACTTTTAAAAATATTTCGAAAAAAAATTCCATGTTCGTAATGGTTTGCATGGAACGTCGGGGAACAGTTTCCCGGTCTCCAAAAGTCTCCCAGTACGCTCCTGCAGATAGTTCAGATCATAGAGCTCCGCCAAAATCATAGTAAATCATAATTGAATTTGCTGTCACTTTGGCGACTGGTCTGGTCAGAAGGCCCGCCCAGCAGTGCCGGATTTATACTCAATTACGCCGGGGGCAAATTCTTACGATGCCACTGCCAATTAATTGTCAGTTTCGAAGTACCCATATATTTTTTTTACACGCTTTATATTAGCTTCACTTGTATGTTTGTTTGTTTGTTTGTTTGTAACCGACTCCTTTGGGCGCGATTTTGACCCACTTCCAGACGTCCGAATGATTTGAAATTTGGCAGGTGTACATGATTCCGGTGACAATGCATTAAGAAATTTTTGTCTGAGAAAAAAACAAAATGGCGGCTCCAATATGGCGTACGAGTTTTGTGATTATGGTCAGATTCCCTTAAAAATTGGTATCTGAGGGTTTTCGTAGTCGGAGATTATGATTCTTTTGTCAAAATTGGAAAATTCAAGATGGCGGCTCCAAAATGGTGGACGAGTTTTGTGATTATGCTCTGATTCTATTAAAAATTGGTATGTGGGGGTTTTTGGGGTCGAATATTATGATTCTTTTGTCAAAATTGAAAAATTCAAGATGGCGGCTTCAAAATGGGGGCCGAGCTTTGTGATTATGGTCTGATTCCATTCAAAATTGGTATGTGGGGGTTTTTGAGGTCGGAGATTATGATTCTTTTGTAAAATTGAAAAATTCAAATTTAAGTTTGCAAAAGAATACAATAGTTTGAAAAAAATAAAAAAACACGCTTTCATAAATAAACCACACTAAAAAGTAGGAAATAAATAATAGTTTGGAAAAACTAAAAAACACGGTTTTATAGGAAAAAAAAATTCAAAGTGTCCTTTTGGCATACAAAAAAAGGTTTTAAAAAAACTGATTTTGAAAAAATTTTAAAAATATAAATTTGAAACCCATGCAAAAAATTAAATTAACTTACGTTTTTAAATGTTTGGTTTAAAGATGAACACAAAAAAAAAGAACTAGAGCACTAAACACAGAACGATATGCGTTCAATTCAAAGTTTGGAGAACGAGTGACGACGCTGCACTAGATCACGCAGGCAGTAAAAAATCAATTCGATGCCATTGTGGGGAAAACCCCAACTTGTCTGACGTAATCATTCAAAGAATTGACGCAATATTTTGCAATAGATCCTTGAATTATTATTTTCCCACGATGACGTCATATGCATTCACAAACAGATCTGCTAAACCAAACTTGTTGAAACATGTTGCTGCCGACTCGTCAGATTGGCATCAAATATCGATAAGCATACGACTAAAAATATTCCAGTTCTTCAATAAATTGAATGCAATATATCGATATCTTAGAACAGTTGAAATTATTAGCATATTTTCAATGAATTCATATTTGTGTGTGTGTGTGACAGTGGATAGGACTCGGGCGATATTAGTTTTTTCATTTAAAAATAGTTTTTTTTTTATTCAAAACGTTTGATATGAGAGTTTTTATATTGACTGTTTGAAATACAATTCCTTGAAATTTTTTCTGTTCACGTTCCAGCTAAGTTGTCTCACGCTGTAACATCTCGATAATGCTAATTTTGCATTTGTATTGATATTCATTCTGTTATTTTTAAGGTAACCAATATCAATTGTTTTGTTTATTTTTCGCGAGTCCTATTCAATGTTTATATAATAAGCAGGAGATCCCAACCTTGAAAAGTAAACAACAACAACGATTTTGCTAACGAAATCTAAATTATTCGATATAATCTCAGCTGATGGAAGATAGTCATTCATATCGTATTTTATATATTGCAAGATTTCAGAACATATCCCAGAACTGAATGAAAATGCAATATTAATTCGCTTTCTTGTCCGTCTGTCTGTTCGTTTGTCTGTATTAATGATAATAATAGAAGTAAGAAGCAATCGATTTGAAACTAACTTCCCGATGAACCAGAGATTCGAAACTTCGGACATAGCCCAGAACTGAATGAAAATGCAATATTAATTCGCTTTCTTGTCCGCCTGTCTGTTCGTTTGTCTGTATTAATGATAATGATAGTACTAAGAAGCAATAAATTTCAGAATAACTTTCCGAGGAGCTAGAGACTTGAAACTTTGATGTGGTAACGTCGCGTTGCAGTTGAGACCATACTTCAGACCCAGTGGTGTCCACGTATTTTTTGGTATTAAAATATATTATTTTCGAAGAATAATTGATTTAACCTCACCAACACACAATACACAATTATTGATTTGTTCAAAATATGAACAGGATGTTCATAAATCAGATGTGGAATCATCTGCGACTGAAAGATAAACTTTAGTCACTATCTTCCATCGTCAAGATAACCTCTTGTGGGGTATTCATGTTGAAAGGGGAAACATTCTCAATTGAATAATGAATAGAAAGATTTTTCTGAAAATTGAAAAATCCACCATAAATGAAGTTATTTTTTGTGAATGTCTAACAGAAAACAACTGCTTCCCCGGCTAAAGTAGTTGTTTTCTGTTAGACATTCACAAAAAATAACTTCATTTATCGTGGATTTTTCAATTCACAGAAAAATATTTCTATTCAATATTCAATTGAGAATGTTTCCCTTTTCAACACATTTATTCTATGCAACATTTTCTTTGAATGAATTAATAGGTACATCCTTCAAACAAAATTATTTTTCCATTAAGCTATTCATAATTCTTACTGATTCATTGTCAAAGAATAATTTCAGATTGATTTTTTTTCAAATTTATGATAACCGTTAAACGCCCCAGGCCGGTCGGCCCCCAATATTGAACATTAGTGAAATTCCTAACCTACAACCGCTATTTTTCTTTTCTTGACTGAGCTCCAATACGGCCCCCATAATGTCCCCCACCCAGGTGTCTCAGACCTTAGTGACAACCTCCAGAGGCTGCTGAACATCCCAAGGCGGGTCGACCCCCATAACAGAAATTTTTTCTCACTTAACCTACAACCGCCATATTCTTTATATGAATGATTGGACCCCATTAACGTTCTCAGACATCTCAGATCTCCGTAGTAGTCTACCGAGAGCGATAAACACCCCGGCCGGCCGGAATTAAAATTCCTAACCTACAGCCGCCATATTTTTTCTATTTATCGTTGGGGCGCCCATAATGCTTCCAGCTATCTCCAACCACAGTGACAACACTCAGAGACCGATAAATACTCCAGACGCGGCCCCCATAACACACATCTTGAAATTACTAACCTACAGCCGCCATTTGTATTTCTATATATGGTTGGGCTCCAAAACGGCCCCCATAACGTTTCCAGATATCTAAGACCTCAGTGACAGCAGTCTGGCAGCGGTCTGGCAGACTTAGGCCCCGAAAACCATATGACGTAGGTCCCCAAAACCCTATAGCGGTATGGGGCCACCTTCAAGTGACCCCGTACCGCTATAGCTATACTACTGTCCTCTTCCTAATGGTTTTTGTTTTCGTGGCAGCGCGACTTTTTATTGACTTATTATATTCTGAGAAGTATTATTTTTTTCTCTGTTGGAAACGGCCGTTCAAAGAAACCCATTCATCGTGTTTTATGCATTGTGATGTCCTCTTTCCAATGGCATTTTTCTTTTCGTGGCAGCACGACTTTTTTTTTTGAATTTTTTATTCAGTCCTACTCTTTCTAGACTTTCCTTTTGCCCGAGAATTTTATTTCTCATATTTACGGACGTCCAAAAATCCATATACTATATGCATTTTGTTGCCCTCTTTCAAATGGTTTTTCATTTTTATGGCGGCGTAACTCACTCATTCGCAAGGGAAGATTGTAATCTTTTGAGGCAAATCCATGGTGAGTTCAAAAGTACATAGCTGTACATTCAACTAGAAAGTGTGGCGGGGATTGTTTTATCTAATTCAGATTTTCTTTGATAAATCTGGCAACACTGAGAGGAAAAACAGACTATCCCACAGTCGACAGTCTACACGTCAGAAACCGTGGTTGGAAAAGTTTGGCTAACTTCACTTCACATAAACAAAATTGTAAAAGTTGCAATCAGGAATTTTTGCAACATTATTATATATAGGAAAACTAAACCTATTTAAATAAAATTTAAATTAGTTATGAAATTATAAAAAAAATATCACAAAATCGATAACATTTTTAGCATTTGAGACAGAGAGAGAAACAAAAACAAGAAAATCCAATATACGTGAAAAATGAAACGCATTTCTACCCTCAGTATTCTCAAGAACAATCCTCCGAATCAGACGAATCATTTGTTAAAACTCTAGTTGGTTGTTACGAAATGTACGTCTCATGTCTCATATAGGACTACGATTGTGCCAAAGCTCAAATCGGATTTCACAGAATTACGATAATATCCGGGTGCCCCCAATTTGAATGAGACACACACACTATATGTTTGGTCAGTAGTTTTCCAAAATTCAAATCCTTGGGGATTGAAAATTCCTCATGAATATTCTATAAATTGGTTTCTACAACACTGTTTCTTTAACAAAAACACAGCATGATACGTCATTTTTATTATTTTTTTGGCTTGAGAATGATTTTTTCCATGTATGAATTCCACGGTGAATATGAAAAAAATTAGATTTCAAATAGTATCGGAAATGAAATCTCATAATCCAGTGGTAGATACGTAATGAGAAATTTTTTTTTGAAATAAAAAGTGGTTTTGATCTCAAAGAGTATTGCTAATAAGGGAATTATATTTTGTACAAGGATTATATTTCTGGGTTAGGTACATACCGAAGGAGGATTTTAACAAAATTCGAATCTTAAGTGGTTAGAGTGGATGATTGAATATTTTTTAAATATAAAACTGTTGATTTGAAGAATAACGGCAAAATAAGTATTTTTATTTTTGCGGAAATAGTTATTATTTATATACAACAAAAATATAAAGCGACTCTTTTTGGCACGCGCCAGAAGTCTTCAACCTCACAAATCCTAAAAGAGGCTTTATATTCGAGTTGTATACATGATTTTTTCCAATACTTTGTTTTTTCAATATAAAAATGAAAATACCCTGTATTATTAACATTTTGAAAGCAAACATCCAATTTATTGTTTTGGCAGTGACAGTGACATTAAGCAAAATTATTTCAGTCAATCGCAATTCGCTGTGTGCATTAGGCTGGAGGATGAAACTATGACAGCGCCCATGGTGGCAGAAGTAGGTAATGATCCTGGTAATCACAAGCTGAAAACTTTCAGTTTATGAGGTCTCCCCGTTTATTTACAAATCACTTGAAAATATTGTACCATACTTCAGATGAATAAACATTATTATTATCGTAGAGGCAACGGTCACGGTTGGGTAGTATAATAACAACATATATATAATAACAATGAGCCCTCGCTATTGCTGTCATTGCTATGTAAAAATGGTGCGTGTAAAGAGGTAATGTGTGTGTGTTTTGTTATTCCACGATATATCAATCTCTAATTCCGGGACGTGAGGTTTTCATTCAATGAATATTTGAGATGTTTTCCGTTTTCTATTTGATCGTCTAGCAGTGGATAGTAAAAGTATTAACCAAGTTCCGTGGGACGGTGTTAGCCGGTCATGAAAAGCAAATAACGACTCAAACTGCGAGTTCGGGAACGCCTGGACGGTGTTGTAAACTGATCAATCAGCCTTATGAACAGAATGCAGACATACTTTTGATGTCTTTCCGAGTTGTCTATCATACACGGCATTCTATCAGGACAAAGTACCTCCCAGAGGATTATTAATTTGTGTTTTAATTTTCACGAACTGGTTTCGGTTACAAAAGCAATTGGCCTTACATGTGAACGGATGTTAAATGTAATGGAGCTCAAGTACTAAGAGTAAACATCGTTATTTGTACTGTATAAGCATTACCCAATATTTTGTTGACAATTATACGTGTTGGAGAGTGTTGAATGTGTTTGTATTATTTAGAGACCGTTCAACGTTCTTACATCCATGCAAGGGTAAAAGTTGGATCCCATATTCAGGTACAATTGTGAACCCCATGCCTTTTCTGGTTATTATATTATCAATGTTACGAATGATTTCTGGTGAGTACTCTCTTTTGGAAAACATTCTTCTTTGCCTCATTCATCTTTATGAGTTCTTAATCAAGACTGGAATAGAAAATCAAATAACTATCTGAATGAAAATGCAAATTTTCAATTTCAGATTTTTTCTTTTGAGTTAGGGCCTTTTTAGAATATCTATCAGATGTAGTTCAATGTCCAGCGTGGCTTTAGCCTGGGAAGTAGTTGTTTTCTGTTAGACATTCACAAAAAATAACTTCATTTTATTCGTGGATTTTTCAATTCACAGAAAAATCTTTCTATCAATATTCAATTGAGAATGTTTCCCTTTTCAACATGAATACCCCACAAGAGGTAATCTTGACGATGGAAGATAGTGACTAAGGTTTATCTTTCAGTCGCAGATGATTCCACATCTGATTTTATGAACATCCTGTTTATATTTTCAACAAATCAATCTATCATACCCCATGACAGGTTTTAATGTCAGAAAAACTAATTTCAAAGTGTCTCTCAAAGAAATGATTCTAACTTTTTCCATCTTTGCAAAGTGAGTTGCTTCTTGAAAATGTGTTTCCCATTTCTTCCGGTCTTCCTGATGATCGTGGAAGCGTGAAATAGATTTTCGTCGACAAAATGTATTGACCTAGTGAATGCGATGTCTCTCCTGCGTCAATGTTACGAATGATTTCTGGTGAGTACTCTCTTTTGGAAAACATTCTTCTTTGCCTCATTCATCTTTATGAGTTCTTAATCAAGACTGGAATAGAAAATCAAATAACTATCTGAATGAAAATGCAAATTTTCAATTTCAGATTTTTTCTTTTGAGTTAGGGCCTTTTCAGAATATCTATCAGATGTAGTTCAATGTCCAGCGTGGCTTTAGCCGGGGAAGTAGTTGTTTTCTGTTAGACATTCACAAAAAATAACTTCATTTTATTCGTGGATTTTTCAATTCACAGAAAAATCTTTCTATCATTATTCAATTGAGAATGTTTCCCTTTTCAACATGAATACCCCACAAGAGGTAATCTTGACGATGGAAGATAGTGACTAAAGTTTATCTTTCAGTCGCAGATGATTCCACATCTGATTTTATGAACATCCTGTTTATATTTTCAACAAATCAATCTATCATACCCCATGACAGGTTTTAATGTCAGAAATCACTAATTTCAAAGTGTCTCTCCAAAAGAAATGAATCTAACTTTTCCATCTTTGCAAAGTGAGATTGCCTCTTGAAAATGTGTTTCCCATTTCTTCCGGTCTTCCTGATGATCGTGGAAGCGTGAAATAGATTTTCGTCGACAAAAATGTATTGAAGACCTAGTGAATGTGATGTCTCTCCTGCGTCAATGTTACGAATGATTTCTAGTGAGTACTCTCTTTTGGAAAACATTCTTCTTTGCCTCATTCATCTTTATGAGTTCTTAATCAAGACTGGAATAGAAAATCAAATAACTATCTGAATGAAAATGCAAATTTTCAATTTCAGATTTTTTCTTTTGAGTTAGGGCCTTTTCAGAATATCTATCAGATGTAGTTCAATGTCCAGCGTGGCTTTAGCCGGGGAAGTAGTTGTTTTCTGTTAGACATTCACAAAAAATAACTTCAATTTATTCGTGGATTTTTCAATTCACAGAAAAATCTTTCTATCAACATTCAATTGAGAATGTTTCCCTTTTCAACATGAATACCCCACAAGAGGTAATCTTGACGATGGAAGATAGTGACTAAGGTTTATCTTTCAGTCGCAGATGATTCCACATCTGATTTTATGAACATCCTGTTTATATTTTCAACAAATCAGTTTTGCTATGTTATTTAGTGGTTTCCCAGGGTTATATGGGTACTTTTTTTTTAAATATTTTAAACTATTTGGCTCCCTCAATTTTGAACCGACGAAACCAAAAAGGAGGAGGTTCTCTAGTCGACCCGTATATTTTTTTTTCCATAATTTTTTTTATGTATGATCACGCATAACTTTTTACTGATACTTCCGATTCCGATAATTATTTTTTCAGTGGATAGGGTGTACTTCGAATTTGGTCCCATTTGAATTTAAAAGATGAAATCTACCCCTAAGGGTAGCAAAATGAAGGATATTGATCACTCACCCTCTGAATTCTGGTCCGTTAACCGATTCTATCAGGCATAACTTTGTACTGGGTTCTTCGATTTGGACGATTCATTTTTTAATAGATAGGGTATACCTTATATTTGGATTTCGAAAGGAATTAGCCACCCTTACGGGTAGAAAAATAGGGGATAATTGATTTTTCGCTAGTGAACATTGGCACACACATACGTAGTTGACAATGACAGATCGCTACTGACATTATTCTTGTTCCACATCCGTCAAAATCAGTATATTTTATGAGAGGATGGAATGATATACAAAGTAATGAAATAAACTAACCAGAACAACGAAAATAATTTATATTACAACAAATAGTAAAAGTAGATAATCATATTATTTAACTGGTAATAGTTGAAGTAAGGTGGGTAAGTAAGTATTTTGGAAGTAATCAAAAAACAAGTAGGTAGTAATTGGTAGAATTTAGCCACAAAAAATTGAAAAATAAAAACTTTTTAACAAAAAATTAAACCGACGAAAAAATCAACTGAAAAGCATAAAATAAAATAAACCTTTTTAGTCTAAATGATAATTGAGCTCCTAAACTAATGTAAGTAACTGATTTTGAGTCGGCGCCAAACAAACAATTATCGAAGAAACGCAGCCGTGCATCTCGCTGCCATCATTTTACGCTTTACCTAATTCAATTGCTAGTTTGTTTGGCGCCGACTCAAAATCAGTTACTTACATTAGTTTAGCAGCTCAATTATCATTTAGACTAAGAAGGTTTATTTCATTTTGTGCTTTTCAGTTGATTTTTTCGTCGGTTTAATTTATTGTTGAAAAGTTTTTTTTATGTTCTCAAGACCTTATGAACCTGCGACCTTAATGAACTAACGAGCAAGCACATTACTTGCCGTACCTAAAAGTACACAGAAGTAGCCTTACTTTATGATATTCAAAATATCATTTAGACAATGTCATAACTTTACATGGATAACCTCCAAATGCAGTGAACTATCGTATCAATATACATATTTTTTATCATTTACTTACTTTTTTCTTTGACAGAAAAAAACTTCGATTCATCTGGAACTAGTAGTGAGCACAAAATTGTTACATCGTTGTAGATTATTTAGAAATTATTAAAAAGTTGAAATTGTTACATAGTGAGTATTGAAAATAAAACAGGAAAACTTCAGCTATCGAGTCACTAGAGTGCATTACCAGTCTTGCACACAGCGAATACATATCTACCAGGAAAAATTAGGTTGTCAGGGTGCATAGTAACAATTTCAATTATTGAATTCGCCATTACTGTAAAACGATTGAAATGAGAATGATGGGTATTTTGTGTATTACCTGTATTCGAACAACGTAGGTCTGTACTTTTTTGCACGCCGTGCAGATTTTTTTTTGCACTCTGTTCAAAAATAGCCTACTTTTGACATTTAAAAGTCATCAGAAATGACACATTTTTGACGTGAGTATTGGAAAATATATATTATATATTATATATATATATATATATATATATATATATATATATATATATTTGTTTGTTTGTTTCAAATGGTCGCAAACGGGCGATTTCTCCCAGTCTAAGAGGGTCCGGGGACTTCAGAGTTCAATTTGTTTTTATAAATACCCAAACTAATTCTACGGGGTTGAAAACAATGATAAGAAGGTAACCTCAGCAGGTATGACCATAATTTTTACAGAGTTCGTCAATGACATACTCTTTCTCAAAATTTCCATTTTTAATAATTTGTAGTAATACATCCTGTGTGGCCTTTTGAGAACATTAAAATTTTTAGAAGCCATACATTTCAAAATTTCCTCCGTTTTCATCGCATTTGAGGGTATTTTCACCATTTGACGTTAATGGTATGACGCATTATCCATCACAATAACTGTTTTACAAATTTAAAGCAGCTTTGCTCAAGCCAGAAATTTTATGTGGATGGTACTTTTGACTACTGCACATTTTTTTTGCAGTTGTTCACCATACATAACTGTCTCTGTCCAGACACAAACCACACCACTGTTCTACTAATAGATTCCACCACAAACCCAATAAAGTAATCTGTGATGGTTTACGGTAATTTATGCAATGAGCGGTCAACTAAGTTATCGACTGGTTTTTACGCGAGAATAGTTTTCACTCAATTCGGTCTACTATATACTTTATACGAGGAATAATATTTATTTCTCTTTCCGGATTTCTTCATAATTCAACATTACAATATGTACAATTTTTAATGAACCCTATATTTTGGGTCGAAGATGAGTTAATTCAACTGAGAATGGATATACTATACCATGTAATGCATTAAAATGAAAGAAAAAAAAACGTCGTTACTGAACGACAAGAATCTTCAGAAGTACGGTCCATTATGGAGCCTCCAATTCACTCAATGATCCATCTGTAGAAGATGGCTAATACAAAAAATTTGCCGAATGTCTTCAGTGGATTATGAGATATTGATTAATTTAATTAAGCCTAAGACACGAAAAAAAAAATACAAACTATGAGGAAAGTATCCATCATATTATACACTAGCTTAATGTACTTATTTAAAATGTTTAGTAAAGCATTTCATACAACTCTATTAATTCTAAAGTATCATCACGATTCCATTTTGTGCTCATGGTCAATGCAGTCCTTAGACCATCCCTTAGCAACCTAACCATAAATATTGAAAAACATGTTTTGCACCTTTCGCCATTTATAAAAACACACTTCCGGATTTTCAGTAACTCTCACTACGTGATAACCTTTGAATAGCTTCAGTAAAAAAATATCAAGTATTTACAAAAATTGCTGGACACGTATTTGCGAAGGGATGAACATATCAACTTTGTTTCGAATGTACTTCATAAATCACGACAACTCCACAATATTCTTGACATGAAATAGAAAATTATTCATCATAGTTTGGTGGAAAGTCATCTGACTCACGGTCTACTAGGAAGGGGAAGAGAACATAAAACTAATTTTCGACCACTTGAGATTTGAGGTATGCAAGAGATCGGTTGCATGAAGAAGCAGAAGTATTAGACTTGAGACAGCTTTATTACAGAAACAGCAATATACGGATACATAAGTGAACTTGTGAAACTAACACAAGCAATATCAGTGTCCTAGTATATAAGAATATAAGATGTAAATTCCAAATTGTTTTGCCATGAAATCCTTCTGCAAATAAACACTATTCCATTATACCGTTTTGGTAAATTTCTTTTGCATTCCCGTAATTGTCGTAAGTTCAACACTTCTTCATATTCATCTACATCTATTGACTGAATCATTTTCTACCAAAAACTCATGTTAACCTTCATATATTTTCTTATTGGATTTTCTTCACAATGACATCATTTTGGCAGGCTTCGATTGGCAAGAAGATACGGAAGAGGAATTGTTGAAATGGGAAATTCCCAGAGAAATGGAAGCGGCATCACCATTGAAGGGAAGGAAACATCAGATAAATCAAAACCTCCTAAGTCTGCTGTGAGTTCAGGATCCTATATTAGTGCCAGAGTACTCCAGAAGAAACTGAATTATGAAACTGAAAAAAAGCGGCAAGAAATTGAAATGGAAAAAGTGAAGTTAGAGAATCAACTTCGACTACTTCAACTCAAACATGGTTTTCAAGAAGCGCAAATTTGGGACGCGGAAGAAAAGAGACAGAACCAAAAACTGGAATTAGGAGACGATCAATCAAGCGTGTCCAGTATGAATACTTCAGAGGAGAATATAAGTTCTTTGAATGGGTCGAATATTCAACCGATCATTATCAAGGCACCGATAGGATTGCAAGATCCTTCAAGTGAGCTATCAGATAATTGCATTCAACCAGGTGAGTATAATAGAAGTAATACGATCAATATCAGGTCAGCGTAGGTAACACTTGAAACCAAATGATATCTAGTAGTTCTTATGTCAAACGATTAGCAAACAAAGCAGAGGTTTTAGCAACGATTTTCATGAACTTTATACCCACCAAACTCTTCTGAAGTCCTGAAGAATGGCCGTTATTTTATAAACAATATAAACGAGTTTGTAAGATATGCTCATGCAGTCAAAGAAATAATGATAAAATTCAGAAAATGCCCAAGAAGCAAAATCGGCCATAGTAAGTATGCTGCTTCAGAAAATATATTGCTACTTTAACATCTGATTTTATATCATTTTACCCTAGTTCCTTGACTATACTATTTAAGTTTAGAATGTGAAATAATAGTTGAAAAAAAAGTGTGACAATTTTTTTTATTTATTGACTAGCGATATTTCAAATTATTTCAAATCGGTAAATCGGTCGCATACAAAGGAAATGTAATCATTTCAGGTGGGAATATGCTTTACGAAATGTACCAATGGTTATGGAAACATTAAAAATGAGATTTGGTATGCCTGATGTCATATCCAAAATCAATAGCATTTCTTATATGAAAAATATGAGTATTGAAATATTGCTAATTAAAAATTTTGTTGAATCCATGAAAATATGAATAGCTTAAAAAATCTGTCAAATAAACTTGCCAACATATTAAAACTCAAGAAGGTGAATATTTTTTCAGTAGGCAAAAGCATTGAATTATTTTCTACTTGGTTGGTAGACATGGCAAATGGAGCACGCTGTCTTTATTCTCCGACTGTACTACGATCAATTGTAGTTCTTTCTCAGATCCCTTCCTTGTAACGTGTACAGCTGGTCTCTTGAAAATAAAAGTTGGTAGCTTCATATACACCTTCAGAGATTTCAGAAAATTAAACACGGAATTATTTTTAGCTGATTTGCATGCTATTGAATTTCTTGGCATTTATAACTCTGATGATATTGATGAAAAAGTTGGTGTGTTTACTCATTTATTACTTGAAGTTTTTTGAAAAACACGTGCTGGTGAAAACAGTCAAAATAACGAGAGAAAAACATCGTGGATAACGGATAATTTAAAAAGTATGTTCAGGCTCAGAGATTATGCGCTCTCAAGGTTCAAAAGAACCAAGAATCCACATCACTGGGTTTATTATAAAGAAATGAGGATTCTCTCAAATCGTACCGTTATTCTCGAGACGAAAGCATATCTCAGTTATCGTTTGACAAGAAGTAAACAGTTATGGAGAGAACTAGCTGATATGGATGTATATAATGAGGGAACTTGGAAATCAATTCCAGAACACCTAATGAATGTAGAAGGTATCGATAATTTTTTCGGAAGTATTTTGGATAATAACTCTGCACCTATTGATAAAATAATCAGTCTCTTCTCTGCTAGCTCACTGAATAACCATAATTTTTCATTCCACAACAGATAATCATGAAGTTTAGGAATTAAGATAAATGCGGTAGGACATATATCGCATTTATTTATACTTTTGCATAGAGAGAAATGTTTACCCATCGAGTTGGAAAGAATCGCATATCCTTCCATTAGCAAAAATCACCAATGAAGAAAATATGAGTGACCTCTGTTCAGTCAGTATTTTGTTTGCAATCTCAAAAGCTATCGAAAAACATTTTGAACTTACACATGCGTAGTCATCTAAATCGGTTCGATATATTGATTCCTTGTCAATCAGCATTTAGATCTGACCAATAGTTGTACAACGGCTCTTCTGAAAGTATTGTGTTTTAGTATTACTCGACTACTCGAAGTTGTTTGACCGCATTAATCACAAACTTCTTCAAGCGAAGGTATGTACACAATAACGAATTATTTTGAAATGAAAAATTGTGTTCTTCAGGGATCAATGTTGGACCCCGTCTCTTCATTCTCTATACGTCGCAATTCTCAATTTTTTTACGTTATACAATGCACTATCATGCTGACGACACGCAGTTGTATTTAGAATCCAATTAAGCTTTTTTAAACTTTGCCATCGATCAAATGAATCATGATTTGAATTTCTTCATAGAAATGTAACCGAACCCACCCCGGTCATGCATGATTGATATAATATCTGATTGATTTTCAATTTTTTTTCCAACCCTTTCGTTTTATTGGTGTGATTGTCTAGACAGTCAACTACACTTCTCAGGTAGCAGAATCTGGTAGAGGATATGCAATCCATCTGCTCTCAGAAGATGGCTCGATTTTTTTTCGGCACACAGCCTTATAAAGATAGACCCCTGAAAGTGTAGACTTTCAATTTTCCCACGTTGTGTAACGGGTGTGAAAACAGCCACGGTTTTCTCATCCACGGTTTTCGATCTGGCAACACTGCGCGGTCCTTTCTTATGCACGCGCGTGATTAGAAAACCGTTTTCTGTTACCGATCAGTTCGCTAATCTCTTCAGCATCTTATTCTCAAACTGGGAAGGTATTATCATTACCGGAGGAAACACATGATCGCGCATATATCAAGTGAGAATTTGTTTCCAAATTAAGCGATAATTCGTATTTTGGGTGAGTGGATGTGTTTATCTTAAAATCGTTCAAAGGGAGGGCTGTAGAAGAAAATTTAGGTATTGACCCGCAAAAGTCATTGTCGGACCGTCAGAGAAAGAACAGATTTTGACGAGAGATTTCGCCGAATAGGCGTAAAATGAACAGTTGGGTTTTCGAAAACAAGTGTACGAGATATTCTTTTCTTTGTTCGGCATCCGATATGTTTTTTCAAGATGTCGAGTTAAAAACAGATTTTCTCTGAGAACCATAGAAAAAAATACAACTGACGAACGGCATTTGGCCGGCTATGAGTGGGGGAGTAATAGTTTTCGAGGCCTAGAAAGCTTTTCTCAAATCGAGAATGGTCACTTCTCTTCGCTCGGCCTGTCGAGCTCGAATACGCTCTACGACCTGGGGGTGAGTTATATTTTTTTTATTCTTCGAAGGCGCGCTGCCTGCGTGCGATTTTCTGCGACTATAGCCAGTCCAGTGGATATTATACGAGTGCTTCCTGGGGAAAAGCAGCTCATTCTTCACAGTTATTTGGAGTCCTAACTGTGATCTCGAAGCCTGGCGATAATTTTTATTTTTGAGAATTCTTTTCCAAGGGGGTTGATGCCAACGGATTGAGGGTTTTTGGATGCAACTTCAAGAGTTCTAGCCTCCAGTCTTTTGATCAATCAACCTTTTCGTTTCAGCTCCTGATACAGGTTTTCCCAGCGTCCAGCTGATTTCTACGTTATACGTTGATTTGAATACTAATTAACCCTTCTCTTACAGGATCCTGCACTCGTGTGCTTTGGTATGCGGGGTGGTCCAAGCCTAACTTGATTTCTCCTGAGGCCGGGAGAAAACCCCCTTATCGTTGGCAGCTCACTGACGTGATATCCCTCACAAACCGCGATTTGTGACAGATACACTGAAGCGAGACGTCAACCAGAATTGAACCTAGAGATCATACACGTGTATGAACCTCAGTGCACGGGTCTTTCTGCGACTAAAAACGTATCAGATACACTGCGGTGATAGGTGTAAACACGGGTTATTAATAATAAATTCTGTCAACAAAACTAAAGGTTTCAGTTCATGTGTGTCGAATATGTGGAGGGATCGTAGGTGCCTCTGTATGACCGTAGCATAAGCTCAATGTCGTGTTTGCAGTTGTACGCGTTATATAGTTCTGTCTTAGGGAAATTTTATTAAGCTAGGCCACGGTACGCGCTTAATTTTTAGGGAGTAAATTCATTTCTGACATCCCTCCATGTCCTACAATTTACGCTCGAGGACTCGCCCCAAAACACAAATTCAACAAACTTCATGTGTACTCCACCCCGTTGAAAGTATCACGCGAGTTTCATACAAGCTCTTGTTTGTTCTCCATATGAGAATCGGTCGGCTTTTCAGCCCATCCTAACTGAGCCAGTCCGTGGTTCATTTTCTGTTGAAAATAATTTTTCTTTTGGCACTAGCTTGGGGAGCCCTGAAATCAATAGAGATAATTCTGTCTCAGAAAGTGTAGGCCCGTAGAGCTCACAGCTGTTTGATGAATCGCGACGCGTCGAAAATTGCGCTACGGAATCTAGCGACCCTCTAGATTCGCAAAAAGCGGTGCATTTAAATTCACTTACATCTCCTAGGTTAAACCGTATGAGAGGAAGAATGGATTGTATGAATGTGAACAAAAGTCCCGTTGGGAACTTCTCTGTTGAAGACAATGATGAAACACCGAATAATTTTTCTGTTGAACAGAATACACTACGTAATCTGAGTCAGAGGGAAAATTCCACTAATTTTTGTTTCAATAGGCCATTGAGAGCCTCCAGTAATATTTTGAAATTCGGCGCTAGACCCGCCAGGGTAACTCAAACCCCAGTTAATAATGGCTCACCACAACGAGTTGTGGAGGCCTTTCAAAATTTAGAACGTGATACGTTAAGTTCAGGGGCCTCCAGCCCACTCAATTTTTTTGAACAATTTTCAAAAAATTCAGGAATGAATGAAATGAGAATGTTTGAGTCAAACCGCCCCCGCACTCCAGACAATGATTCTCTTATATCAGAGTTCAATCGCTCGCGAGCTAGTGACGAGCCCCCGATCGAAGGGGTCCCTCCTGCACGCGAGGCCGTTCATCAAACGGCCCGCCCGAATAGCGAAATTCTTGCTATTTGGCAGGTGGTATCGCAGGCGGAACAGGAAGAATGAAATGTATTCTTAAGATTTGAGAGATTCCTCGAAATGAGACGGAAGACACCGGTAATTAATGCCGGTGAGGAAATCTCACCGCCCCCTTCCCCTGTAGATAATCGACCTGTCTCGAGGCAATCTTACACATATTAACTTCATTTCCACACCCGCAAAAGTCATTGTCGGGCCGTCAGAGAGGGTACAGAAAAACTCTCATTTAGATTTTTCCCAACATTTGGTATTGACGATATGTCAATATCTTGGCCTCATAATTCCCCAAGACTCAAAAAAACTTACTCCTCAACAATTTTGTTACTCGAAAATCTGCAATTTTGATATTTTCTCGCTGCCCCAACGAACAGTTGACTGCACAAGGATCTTGAAAGACAGTCTTCAATATTCTGTGTATATGTTCTTTCAAATCTTTTCCTCCAATCGATTTCAGGAATCTTGCCTTCATAATAAAAAAATCAATGAAATGATACACAGCAAATAATGTTAATAACTGCCCCGAACACCCGTTCCCTAAATGTGACATGCCCTTAAGGTTATCATTTAGATGGAGAGTATTAACATAATTAATTATCAAATATATTCATTTAACATTTTCGAGACCGCCTTCTAAATGTGAGAATTAAATTGACCAGTTTTGGTAATAATACAATGAGGAGACAACCACTCTCTCAGATGATTCAAAAGTTGATGGTATGTGATGGTAACTTACCAAAGTCACATTGTTCCCTTTTTTGCACCAAATATGACTATTAGTTGAATTTCTCACATACATAATTGCCATCAACGGTATCTGCTGAAACTTCCTCAGAAACACTTTCTGAGGAAGTTTCAGCCGAGGTTTCAGCTCCCATTTCTTCGAATGAATCCGTAAATGCACAGGCGGCATCATAATCAGTTCATTCAGAGACAAATGAATAGTTTGGACTAACATGTTCGATTATACTCAAAATACCAGATGTTTCCATTATCATCCGTCTTTTATGACGATAAGAGAAAGATGAAAATGAACGCTTTGTCATAGTTTCAAGTGGAAATAAATTATACTTACTTATAATCCTGAAAGTTATTTTTAGAAAAAAAGTAATTTACACAATACCCTCTAAATTAACCGTCATGAGTATCATATATCAAGTGCCACGTCACTCGTCACGTAACTTTGACACCGACGGAGACTCAAGAGAAAGAAGTTGTGAGCGTAGAGTGTGGAAGTGAGATGAAGTAAGTTTTTACCATATATTTATTAACAACGAATATTGATAACTGGCCATAAGAGCAATGCAATGAAAGTGAAGTCGGGTTATATATGTATTTATTTCCTCGTCATATTGGCAGCGCGTAGTTATGGCAACCGAACATCAACCAATACATGTCACGCCTCCATTTTCGCGCATGCGCATCAATTGAACGTTGCCGATTAGAAAAAGTCCGAGCGATGGTCATATTTCATTTGTTTTGGCTTCACATTTGCTGTCTTTATTATCAATATTGGTACTTAATACATATATGGTTTTTACCCATGGTTAAACGATCGCTGCATGCCACGTCACAGAAGATATTTTTGCGCGGGAAATTCAAATATTGGTGCATAATTGACGGGATATGTTCAGATGGTCACACAATGATCAAATGCACAATTTTTTCCTCTAGATATATAAATCTATTTATTTATCTGTACGTTCGGGTAAAATCTTGCTAGTGAATTGTGACCAACTTCTAGTCGTCTGATTAACTTGAAACTCGGCAGGTATTCGATCATATAACCCTGGTGACAATGCATTAGGAAATTGTTTTTAGAGAAAAAACAAAATGGCGGTTCCAATATGTCGGACGAGTTTTGTGATTATTTATCAGTTCCTTTCAAAATTGGTATTTGGGTTTTTTCGGCTCGAAATCTTTGTCATAATTCATTTATTCAAGATGGCGGCTTCAATATGGCGAAGAGTTTTGTGAATATAGCCCAATTCTATTCAAAATTGGTATGATAGGAAATAATATATTTTTTTGTAAAAATACAATAATAAGATTTTATGAATAACTAAACATAATTAACTAAAACTGTTTTTAAAAAAATCAAGACATGCTTATAAACATTTTGAAAGTTTTAATACAAATTCACTATAAAGGAAAAAAATATTTCTTTATTTTCTGAGTAACAGATTCAAAAGCTTGCCTCGAATACAAAATATAGATATTCTTGCACGGCAAGATTTTGAATGTTACTCACAGAATAACCCAAGAAAGAAATGATTTTTTACTTTTAGTACATTTGTATAAAGACTTTCTTTCAAAATATTTTTTAATTTATTTAATTTTTCTCATTTTTGTGAAAGTTTTTCTTTAAAAATATTTTCCTGGTTTGTACATAATGTTTGAGGTAAGAAATATTCCAACAGGAATATTTTTATGTTTGAAATCTAAAATAGAAAAAAAATATTTTTTTAATTATGGAAAGTGTGTAGAATGAAAATATTTGAAATTTTATTTACTATTTTTTCATAATATTAACACTCATCATAGCGTAAAATTTGGTTTGGAGCAAGGTAGGTACTTAAATAATGCCCGAACAAATTTGTCAGGAGAGTCGCTCTTAGTAGTTTAAGCGGTCGATCCGAGTAACTTGTTAAGCACAAGGCTGAAAATTTGTTAATTAATGTTTTAGCGTTAGTTACTCAAGAAAAGGATGACCTGGCAGGGGTCCCGCGGTTGCGTCTCCTAAATTATTAAATTTGTTAAAAAAAAAAAAAAAAATTATTTGCTTTTCCATAGCTAAAATTTTAATGTTTCACTTTATGTCTTAGTTAAAAAAAATGCCAATTGATTTTATGGGTTTTTAAGTTCGCGCCAGCCCATGGTAAAGTTGTTATGGGGACATCGATTCGTAACTTACCTTTACAAGGCTGAAATTTCAAGGGAATATTTTTTAAACTATTTTAATCCTCTATGTTGAGAGCCAGGCGATTCTGGCGGTTGCAAATAGCCGCCAGATGAGTCTACAATAGTCGAAGCTCTTGATGGAAGTGCGAGCGCAACAGGGCTTATACAGGTCTCTGTATAAGAAGGAGGATACATCTATTGTGCGTAGACATTATTTAATTAATGCTGTCGCAGGAAGGAGACTGACAGGCGTGATCTCTTTTACCAATTCAATTTCAGCAGACAACGTTGGGCTAAGACCCACGATATTAGAACATCAGTGATCTCTCAGACACTGTTTTTTTTAATTTGAGTATTCATCGTCGTTGAATATTTAAATTATTTTTTAATTTTTAGTGCGTTAAAAGCGTGTTCTTTAGTTTTTTGAAATATATATTCTTTATATTTCTAATTTGAATTAAAAAGGATCACATTATATCAAAATTAGAAAAAATATTGTGTGAAACACGTTGGGAAACACTATTTTTCGTAATTCGCTCATTACGAAAAATAGTACTTTTCCCAACTGGTTGCACAAATAACTATTACAAAATCCATTCAAGTCAGAGCTTTCTTTATAATATCGCAAGGGGAAAGGCTGCTTCTGATGCTGTTGAAAACTAATTATCACCGATACTACTTTTTGAAATAAAAGACAATGTGATTGCCCGATAGATGGCGCGGGGGGCACATCAACCTCAAAATTTTAAATAGCATGGGGGTTCATGTGAATTCTCTTTCCAAACATCTATAATTTTTTTTGTCATTTGTTTTTTCACAGTGTGCATTTGAAATGTCAAGCATAAGTGCGGATCTGAATGGTACCCTTATCTTGATAACTTTTGAACGGTTTCATATGAAACAATGGGACGATAAATTTTTTGAATGGTATTACCGATCCTACTTTTTGAGAGAAGAAACATTACAATTACTCGGCAGAGGGCGCTGGAGGCATAACAACTTGAAAATTTCGAAAGGCATAGAGGTAGAGTTGCACACCGTTGAAAAGATAATTCAGTTATAGTTTCAACCATGGTTGTACTACGGAATCACAATTGCGATGAGTAACACTGAATACTATCAATAGAGGAAGATTATTTACTTAAATGATTTTTCATTTTAGAATTCGTTTCAAAGCTTAATTAGGTAGAAATTTTGAATCCATACAGTAATCCAATTTTTTGAATGGATGCGGCCTATAGTTTAGGAAAATCCATATTGAAGTAAACAAAAGACACTCAATTCACTAAATGATTTTCACTAAACTGGGTTTACAAAACCACGACACGTGTTTCGCTATACAATAGCCTTTTATAGCCTTTTCAAGAGATTATACACAAATAATACCCAACTCATTCATTTTAAATGATCATAATTATAAAGATCAGTAGGAGATTTAAGCCGGTTCTGGATCTCCCCCCACCACTTATGACCTTGACCCCCCCAACGCACGCCCCTGACCTTGAGAAGGGTGTTTGGTTGCGTGTGTAAGTGTATCGTTTAACCTTGAAGTGACCTTGAGATGTGGCGGGGTATAACGCACGCCCCTGACCTTGAGAAGGGGGTTCAGCTATGTGTGTAAGTGTATCGTTAACCTTGAAGTGACCTTGAGAGGACATTGCATATAATTCAAGGTGAGGCTGTCTCATATGGAGTCTGACATTGAAGGGTAACTCAGGGTCGAGTGGATGGATAACATTGGGAGGGCAGAAGGCACATAGTTGTACGTGATCGTGTGTTCACCTTGAGACACCCTTGAGCATTGGTGGAGAGTGCATATTGTTCTAGACACACTTCACCTTGGGATGACCTTGAGCATTGGGAGAGAGTGCATATCGCTCTAGACTCCCTTCACCTTGAGACGACCTTGAGCATATCGTTTATCCCACATTCGATCTTGTATGACATTGAGTTGAGATCTGTGAACGGGTAAACATTTTCAAGGTGACCTTCACACGAATCCACTCTGACGTTGTTTCAAGGTCGAGTCGGTGGAACTAAACGGAGTGTGACCTTCATATTTATATAGGGTGGGGATTTTGTCCCTTATAAAATGCTTGAAGACATTGTTGAGAAATCATAAGTTGAATATATTCATTAGAGTGAATACAGAGTACGAGAAGTTTCTCAATTCAGTGAGTGTATTTTTTATAAGGTGAAATAATCTATATTTTTTCATACAGTCTTACTATGTCTTTTCTTCCAAAAGTTGTGGATTTGAAGAGAATCAATTCTTCAATAATTGAAAAGAGGGTGGGAGCTTTTGAACAAAGACCAATATCATCATTACCCATCGGTAAAGCTTTCAACATAATTGGTATGACGATTTGTATAACCCGATATGGGAGATCTATTCTGATGACATTACGTGATGATAATGATACTTTATTCAAATCATGGTTGTCAAAAAGTATTTCGGATGAATTCAATGCGGACGATGTCAGTTGCATAAATGCTTCAGATTTCAAATATACAATAACATATTTGGGTCAGAGTCCACAAGTAGCAGGGAGTTTGAGAACTCGACCTCTAGTAGAATTCAAGTACATTAAATGATAATATTGTTTATATGTTAATAGTTAGGATATAGTGATTTTATGTTGAATATAGATATTAT
>JAFIRS010004227.1:0-95094 GCA_018342105.1 Gonioctena quinquepunctata | reverse complement strand
GCTCGGCTGTTGGATAACGGCCGGCGGCTGTCACCACGCCACGACCTATCACAGCTCTCCCCACCTCCCACTCTCAATCACACACTCCCATACACAACATGGCTGCCACCATTCCGACCAATCACAGGCCACTCATCCCCCACCCCGACCCCACATACAACCATCCCCACCCCTCTCACCGCCATCTTTTTCACAAACCCCTCCCACAACGAACCGCCCATGACCGCCACCATCATCCCTACCCCCACCCGAAAACCACCCCCTCACTCACTCGCCAAAACCCACCCCAAAATAGGGGTTGCGCCAGAACCCTTGTAGTCTATCTACTTCCCATGGTCGATAAAAAGCCATATTTCTCCAACAGAACACATCACAACTATAGAATATTTTAGAACCTATTTCGATCCCAGACCAGAGACGCTACTGGCTTTCATTCACTCAGACCTCCTGAAACTGGTGATATATTAGTCTCAACGTATAGACACACCTACAAGCATTATCATTGGCATGCGGCCACTCAAACAGCTGTCACCGAACAGCTGGCACTCAAACAGCTATCACTCAAACCCACGTTGACTATCGGCTCTTTTGATCTTTTTTTGATCTACCGTTCGCCGACGGAGAATGTTTACGAGTAAAACACATCATTTTCCGTTCCGCTTCTACGCATATACGCTCGTGTTAGCGAAGTGAGTTTTTGATTTGCTCCCTCTAGAAATAGGTTCTGCAATTGGAAATGGTTGAACTATACTAGTCATACAATGGTTGATGAGGTTGAGGGTATCTTCTACTATGTTATGTTTGGTTTTCAGGATATCCAATGTGTATGACTGCAATGGATGGATCTATTTGTAATCCTTATAACTACCCGAATATTTTTCAGATGAATAAATGTAGCATATCATGGAACATAGATGAACTATTATTATTTTGGACAGTATTCGAAGTTAATTTCAAATCATTAGTTCAACATTTTTTGACATGGTTTTTTGGGCAACCTTCCACAGTCTGAAAATGAAAATTAATCAGAAAAATCTATACAAGTGTAGAAAGGTGAACTAATCAGTTCACCCCGATAAGTAACTGCGTTCTCGAAATCATATTTCCCATAGAAAATGATCCAATCAGTCAGTAACTTGCCGTATTCTGAATCGCATAAAAGTCAAATGATTCTTCTTTATATAGTTTTTGATTGACGTTTCAGGGACTATATCTGCCCCCGTTGTGAAAATCTTCCAAAACTCCTTCAATTGTTTGAATAATTTGTTTTTTTTTCTCTCAGTCTAACTTTTTTATGCAGATGTTGAGATAACAGGATCATCCCGAAGGGTTTGAGATTCAGATCTCAATTGACATCCGTCATTTGAAAAATCGAAAGAGACACTGCAAGAGAAAAAAAACAAATTATTGAAACAATATAGTCCCCGGAACGTCAATCGAAAACTATCTAGAGAAGTATCTTCGGAATTTTACTATTTTTCTGATAGGCAGATTCAGAATACGGCAAGTTTCTGACTAATTGAATCATTTTTCTATAGGAAATGTAATTTGGTGAACGCAGTAACTCATCGAAGTGAACTAATTAGTTTGCCCATTCTACACTAGTATAGATTTTCCTGATTATATTTCCATTTTCAGACTGTGGAAGGTTACCCAAGAAACCATATCAAGAAACGTTGTTCCTTCACGAAAAATCACATTCATTCAATACTTTTGAGTTGAACACTTCAAATAACCGGTTTAGATATTCAGAACAGCCAAGGGAACGTTTCTTCGATACATTTCTTGAAGATGTAGCCGAATTTATTCAGTATAAACATGATATTATAGAAAATGAAATTGATTTTGGGAATTTGGGAAGGAATATATTATATAAAGATGGTCGAATATAGTGAATATATACCAACTTGCCATGCCAATTATGATTCGCTTGCCAGGATAACTCACCTGAAACAAGAAAAAACAACATTCAAATCCTGGCGAAAGAGTGAGCAGGAATGTGTTATGTATAGTGATTTTTTTTTCAATAGTAACCACAAAATAATAGAGATTGGTCATTTTAATGCTTCAAAATGTAATTATACAATGCACAACGCAAAATGAGACATCAGTGCACAGGTCACTATCATTCAATGCAGAGAATTGTAACCTTATAAATTACTAGAATCGACTAGAACATCATGATTTGGGAATATTTATAGGGGATATCAATATTGTCTCCTTCAGAGCAGATAATATCATTGAGAAATACTTGAATATTTTCAATACTAATGAATATATTTCACAAATAAATGAAAACGCTCAGCAGTCAAAACTTGTGTACGCCATTGTTTTGTAGAGAAAGAAGAAGATGCGTCAATTGTTCAGGAAAAACATCATAGACCACATACCAACCATGACAATGATGAACATTCTTATAAACGATGTTTGGGAAAATGGTTGAATCATCATTCTGGGAATTGACTCATGATTTAATAAATCCGAAATGTAACTATGAATGGATTTCTACCAACGATCAGGCAGCCGCCTTATGAAAAAATTGTCATCGGTTAATTTTTCTGAGTTTTTGGTATTTTGTAGAGTTCGACCTCCTGAACCAAAGTGGTCATTGGCACAACTCAATCCTATGACTAGCTTTTGAGTGATAATTTTTTTTAAGTAATATTGCACTTGGGGAAATATTAAGAATGTTTTTATTTTGCATGACTGATATTGCAAAGAATTTCAACTGCTTTCTATGGAAAATATTGTTAGATACAGGGTGAGTAAAGAATTATTTCGAGAGAAATTCTTAATTGACCCTATAAAATGAACATATGACCAACGCAACTGTCATACGAAAATGTTATCGTTTAATTGTGTCAAAATTGATACATTAAGAGGGGCGGGTGATTGACTAAATATCCGTTATTGAAAAAGTTTTCCAAAAAAGTTGTATTAAACAAAAATATCATACAGGTTGCTCAAGTAAGCAGGATGCAGAAAATGTGATGTGGCACTTTGTGCCTGTTGTTTTGCCAAATTTCGTTGGATGAAATAGATGTTTCCTGATATAAAATATAACAAATTATCTGACGCATGTGAAAATTATTTTTTTTATTTTTACTTTGTGTAATAAAATTCGTTCAGAGAAATAGCCACGCTACTATTTAAAACCACAAATTAAGCAATGATTCAGTGTTTTGTGGTTCTTATAATGGACCACACATATATTTTTTGTATAATTAAAAATTCAAACTAACACTAGCATCATTGTCAGAATATCTTCACTATATATAGTTATTATTGAATAATGGTTCATATAATGACTATTCAAAGTGAGGCTATTTCGGAGAAAACGTGTGCTGTAACAACGAAATATCAATTAGTTTACAGTTTATGAGTCTCCAGAAACGTTTTTAAGATGTTAATCATAAGTTTTCTGAATAAACAAAAATAGTCCGATGAAGTGCTGACATGACGAAAGGTGAAGTGATATTTTGCGGACTATTTTCAATATTCGAAGTGGGAATTGTATGGAGCGTGTGGAAATATGCAAGAAAGAAAATTTGCCCCAAAAAAATGCTTGCGATTCTACAATTTCCACTCCAAACCGGGGGACGAAACTGGTCCATCCTTTAGTGGAATATAACGCTGGGGAGCTCTCATTCAGGGCGAAAAGACTGCTCTGATGCGGATATCTACCGCTCTCCGAAAGAAGGGTCGACAGCCGACCAGAACTTTCCAGGAAAAATAGTGCGGAGATAGATCTGGCTGCGAATCATATTGAAAAATGAATAATAGTTTAAAAAAACTAAGAAACACGCTTTTATAGAAAACCAGACTAAAAAAATGGAAAATAAGAAAAAAATTTATTTTATTTAAAAAAAAAGCGTGGGGCGCATGGTATCGCCTCGGCCAACAATTATCTGTGATCTGAGACATTTCTTACTTTACAGCCCTAGGTGTGTAATGTACTATATAATTATTGATACCATGCACCCCACGGTTTATTCAAATAAAATACATTTTTTTTTATTTTCCATTTTTTCAGTCTGTATTTCTTTCTTTAAAAGCGTGTTTTTTAGTTTTTCTAAACTTTCATTCATTTCCTAGTTTTTAGTGTGGTTAATTTATAAAAGCGTTTTTTTTTTATTATTTTAGAAATTTTTTTGCAAATAAAAAATGGAATGATCTTATCAAATTAGGTAATCATAATCTCCGACCCCAAAAACCCCCACATACCAATTTTGAATAGAATCAGACCATAATCACAAAACACGGCCGCCATTTTGAAGCCGCCATCTTGAATTTTTCAATTTTCACAAAAAAATCATAATATTCGACCCCAAAAACCCACACATACCAATTTTGAATAGAATCAGACCATAATCACAAAACTTGGCCTACATTTTGGAACCGCCATATTGAATTTTTCATCTTTGACAAAAGAATCATGATCTCCGACCACGAAAACCCTCGGATACCAACTTTGAAGCGAATAGGACCATAATCACAAAACTCGTACGCCATATTGGAGCCGCCATTTTGTTTTTTTTCCACACAAAAATTTCTCAATGCATTGTTACCAGAATTGTGTACACTTGCCAAATTTCAAATCATTCGGACATCTGAAAGCGGGTCAAAATCGCGCCCAAAGGAGTCGGTTACAAACAAACAAACATACAAGTGAAGCTTATATAAAGCGTGTATTAAGTCCTAACTGCCTATCAACAAAATTGTCCACTTGAAACCGAAGAAGATGATGGAGCAACCTCTTGAATAAAAATCTTAGAGAAGAGCAAAAGTAAGGAAGCTTTCCAACAGAGCCAAATAATCAGGAAACTGGAAAGAATTCCGCTCTACCCTAACGGGATACAATATGGCGATAAGGGAAGCCAGGAGGGAATCTTGGAGGAAATTCTGCAAGAATATAATTAATATACCCACAAGTGCAAAAATCCACAAGATTCTCTCTAGGGAAACGGAGCAAGAAGTGGGTATGATTGAACGAACGAAGGTACACCTCAAAGCTTCTAGTACAAAATCATGATTCTTAATGAAAACCAGCAAATTGCACGTCCTGGTTGAAGTGGAATTGACGACCTAGTCCAGAAGACTGGAAGAAAGCGAACGGAATCATCTCACCAGCAGCGGTAGGATTGGCTTTCAACTATTCTGAAGCGCACAAGGCACCAGGAGAGGATGGGACCTCTCCTGCACTACTACAGAATGAGGCCAAGATACCACCAGATAACACCCATACCCACTGAACTTTCCAGAGCCAGCATGGCGTGGGGATACTTACCCTCAAGCTGGACGCCGAAACGGGTTTTGTGTATATAAACGTAAAGTTGGGAACAATAAAAATTTTCCCAAATCCCTTCGCCCGATCAGCTTGACATAATTTCTGCTAATATCCGAAGAGAAGATCCTGGATAGGCACATACGAGAAGAGGTGCTGGAGGAAAACACACTCAGTACCTACCAGTTTGCTAACCAGACAAGAAAATCAGAACTGCATTGAACAACCTCGTCGGGGAACTGAACGAATCTCTGAGATGCGGAGAAAGCAGTAGCAGCCTTTCTCGACATTGATGGAACATTCAACTATGCACTACCTATATTCCAATACAGAGCTGCAATCAACGAAGGGATATCGAAAACTGTTAATAACTAGATCGAAGCGATGTTAAGATACTGAATAATTGAGTTCCTTCAAATCGTGGCCAGCGCGGTAGGAGGCTGTCCATATGGAAAGGTGTTATCCCTCCTACTGTAGGCATTTCTCGTGGACGATCTGATCAAGACCCTTATGGTGAGGAGAATCGCAGTTCAAGCCTGTGCTGACGACATAATTATAACGGTTAGAGAAAAGTTGAGACCATGTTATCGAATCCTTGTTGGTTATCCTTATTTTCATAGAAATAAATCATGAATTGTTGGAAAAAGGAAAAGTATAATTTTCAGGGTTCTACACATTTTTTTTAACAACCACACCAATTCAATCTATGAAAGTTTTGATGAAGGTAGCTGTAGAATCAACCAAGTGAGCTCCTGCAAATTTTATTTCAAGTTATGGTTTGTGAAAAATATGGAATTTAGACAGGAAAGTGAGGGTGAAGGCACTAGTACCAATATATTAAAACTGAAGAAATTACCTATATCTGCACGTATGTAAGTGTATGGCAGATGTGAAAAAACTGAAGAAATTACCTATATATGCACGTATGTAAGTTTATGGACAGATGTAAATGTTTGCAATTGACTTATTTTGAGAGAAATTCTCTGATTATTGAATTCAATGCACATGATTACTACAATGCGCAAAATAGTCATTTTAGAGGGGGAATTCCTTACGCATATCGTGTAGGAGTTATTAGGAACGAAAAAGCTCCTGAATACCTCCATACGTAATAACCAATCGAAGAGTTCAACAAACTGAAACATTAATTGTTGATATTGGGGTCATCCAACCGAATCAGTGGGGAAGGCACCAAAATCACCCAAAGAAACTTTCTTTTACCTCAACAAATTCTATACTCTTGTTCTTGAATTCCATGAAAAGTAGAACAGCTCACTTTAGTTACGGGTAAGTTGCAGCATATACGTTGTTAAGCATCCAAAAAATGTACTGTCGTATGGAAGATTCCGAAATTTTTCTCAAAACAATATGAAATATCTCGTTTGGTTATCACAGGACCGACATATGTTGCATAGTTGACAAAAAGGAATCTTTTTTCAAACGAGACCAAAATAAAGTTCCCAAGTAGATAATGAAGAAACTGAAAGTTGATATGGAACTGTGCCAGCGGGAGGCGGATATAAAATGAATGAATATAAGTTTCTATATCCATATATTCTCTGACAGAAGCGCCATATATCGCTTTTTATACCTACGATAAAAATGTAACGGAAAAAGGATTGAATGATGTATTTTTCATCCTGCAAGTGAGATTTTGAGTGGGTCAGTTGAATATCTCGTAATTCTTTATGACTTATGTCAGAGGCCATGGCAAGGATCACTAACCATTAACAATCATTCTTTCACAGGTTTGCTACGGATTGAAACAAGCTCTCAAAACCAATTTTCCCAGAGAACCATAACCTACAGCTCTTCGAAAAGGGGATCCACAATCATCCCCTTTCTCTATTACCTTCCCCTTTCAATGATCGAGGTACGGGACACCCGCTGTCTACAGGATAGGGCTACCCTTTTGCGTCCATTTCCAGCAAACAGAAAGACTTCTTTTATTTTCTCAATTATTTGGCTACAGTATTGAAGCAGTATGAATTCATTGAAATGCATTTCCGTATGCGGAAGAATATGAGATCATTCAACCGGAAAACTTCAACCGCAACATCTGATAATTCGAAGAATATCATACGTTACAGCAGCCTGAAACCGTCACCTTTCATAATGATCAATTATAAATAAAAAATATTTCAAAATTACTAGGAATATCTGAATATCAGTTCATTTCGAAACATTGAGAATCCAGATTTTGAAACCACCAAACTCCAACCAAATCTGTCAAATCTTTACAATGGTTCAATCGCACTCAAGCTCAAACATATTGAACACTTACACAACAGTTTTTTGTCATAAAATCCCATGAATTCTTCAGTAGTTATTGAACTCTCCTGATGCTGAGTTTGAAGATGCTGATGAACTTCGTCCTATCGAAGAAATTTCTGAAGGGGTTGATCAAGAGGATTCTGATGACTAACTTCCACTGGTACAACTTGCATAAGGCAGAAGAGAAGTGATACTTATAATGATAAGGGTTATTGATGTCTCAAAAACATTGTATTTTCAGGCACATCAAAGAATAAAACGCGAAAAAAGTTGGTGTAAAGACGCAAAAAAGAGTGGAAGGCGCAAAGCAGTAGTGGAATATCGACATTTTGATCATTGTCTCTGCGTATAATGAAAATTAGCTTTTGTTTTCTTCAATAAAAATGTGAGAACTACTTTGTTCATGATTTTTTGAACTCACTGCAATAATGAGCAATTTTGAGAAGTCTCATGTTATGTTATATATTCCGCTCTGAATCTCGGAGGTTATATTAGAATTATTTTGTTATATTATTGCTGTCAAATGAGAATGTATGATACAACATTTCATTTTGCAAATGGAAGTATGAGATGAGAGTCTACAAACATTGTTTCCTGAAATCTGTGGAAAGTATTTTTTGTGGCGGATCGTTTCAACCCCGAGCCCTTCATTTGCATTCTTTTCTCAATTTCCGACGCTTTGATTCCTTGAATGTGACGTTGAGTGATGATTATGATGAATAGGTAGTAAGGACCACTATGGAGACAATTTTCTCTGAATCCAAATCATTTCAACTATGCATGCTTGACAGCGTTGAAAGACTCCGCAAGATCTGAAAAAACATTCAAAGATAGTCAGCCATTTTCCAGAAAGTGGACGGTATCAGCCAGGTAATTCAGTACCAGCTATAATAGCACTTTGGTGTCATTACTTCTTGAAGTTTTATCACTTCATCTTGCTCACAAATCACAGCTTTGGCGAAGAAATTGAAGTAATAACAATCAATAATCAGAGAGCAAGGGAAGAGGCAACCAAATTAGTGGAAATTAGGGCTGATCAGGTAGTCCTTCCTTAGTCTATCGAAGACAAAACAGAGAGAAATCAGGAGAAGGAAGTGGCTGCACGCAGGTAAATATTCACAGAAAAATATACAGAAACATTGTGAACAAAGTAAGTTACCCCATGAAAAAACAAAGCGGTGAACTGTGGTAAAGAAAGCTTGAGCGCCTGGAAATATAGGACAACTCTATGTGGCGCATGACAAAGTGCTATGAACCGTTGTCAGCCACAGAGAGTGGTCACAACACGGCGGCGTCAGACACAGATTGAGCATAATTGTTCTGAGGGGATTTCCACAACATTAATGAAACGCAACAAAACAATACGGACAAACAAAGGAAAAAGACGCGGAATACTCAAGTTATCACAGATATACCACACATTGCAATGAACCCCTGCTCCTTTGTAGGAGTCATAATAATTATGAAATGTAGGAAATATTAAAAAAACAGACAGGATTAATGCAATTCCTATCAAGAACCTATCTAGAGATATTTTAATCAAACTGATATTCTCAAAAAATATCATAATCGAGTGACATCGCTACCTGGACTATCTGAGAGAGTTATAAATATTCCCAATTCACAAAGCCTGAAACAAGAATCGACACCTACCATCCGATCTCTCTGCTTAATGCGGTTGCAAAACAGATAGTTCGAAAAAAATTATTAAACTACTGTTTTTAGAGAAAGAATACCACTATATTCCCGGCTAATATTGAACTACATCTGATGGATATTGTGGAAGGACCCTAACTCAAAGGAGGATATCTTGAACGATGGAAGATAGTAACCAGAGTTTATTCTTCACTCGCAGATGATTCCACATCCGAATTCATGAGTTGATTGAAAATATGAACAGGATGTTCATGAAATCAGTGTGTGGAATCATCTGTGACTGAAAGATAAACTTTAGTCACTTTCTTCCATCGTTCAAGATGTGGGTTCTTTCAGAATATCTTTCGGTTGTAGGTGTGATTCATCTTGTCTTCTACTCTCCAAAACACAGCAGAAGACAAAGAGACCAATGTTCAAATTGATTCTACTGCACATCGCGTACTGTTCTCTAATTGGTTGCTAATTACGTTCTTTCATTCGCCAGCCAATCAGAAAACACTAGTAGAATGTAACAAACCTTTGTTCGTAAACCGTGCATGCGAGAATCTTGCTTGGCAAAAGTGTTCAGTTCACCCGATGTCTGATTCATTTTTATAATGGCCCAGATTTTTTAAAACAGAATGCTATTGCGAATGAATGTTGCCCTTTTCAATAGTGTTGGTGTCGTTTGTTTCTTAGCAGTGACTGTGATTATTATGATGAGCGCCTCAAAGCAGAGTATGAAGTCAACTAGTTCTGATATAACGAAGTTAGGTTATAACAAGAGGGCTTCTTCACTTTGAAATTGAATATCAATCCCAGGCTGGCTGCAATATATACATTTACCACACCTTCTTCTTCTTCTACCTCATTCAGATGTCGAGTTGAATGCTTATTGCAGTTGGCAATTGCTGGAGTTTTCCTCTAACCAGGTCACCTGAAATTAGGCGAGTGACTCTACCCAAAATTTTGATGAATTTTACAAATAAAAAAACATGTTTTCGATTATTTTTTTCAGATTTTTAACAACTGTAATTCGTTATAAAATGGCATTATACACTAGTCATTCACGGGTGTGCAAGAGTGTAGATTTCACACTGTATGTATAGATAAATAGATTTACCTAATGCTTTTTGCTATATATTATGTAGATGCTGTATCTGCAAAAAATGCAGATTTGTAAAGAGATAAAGTGCTGGGTTGTCCGTATAAAAGCAACAGCAACTATCCGTACATAGGAGTGTTCGTAAAAACCGAACAATAGTGTGGTTGTCCGTATGGAAAACTGTCTGTCAGATAGACCCTGTCAAGTTAAATTGTTGGAAATTGGGAAACCCTGGAATTTCAATCCAACCGAAATATACCCCCTTTGAATTCAAGAAAACTGTGCTGGAAAAACTATGAAAAAAAGGGATGACTCCGCGAATGAATTGAACCCTCCGAAGATATAAAGGCAAAGACGAAAGTACAGATTCGTTCTTTCTGAGATGGCCATTCCGCAAATTCCCGAATGGAAACTGAGAAATGTCAAAATTATTACCCATAATACAGGTATGAATGAGATAGCACGGCAAGTTTCATAGAACAAAAGTTACTGAGAACACACCTTGTGTTGAACAAGGTTTGAAAAAAAAATTACGAATCTACGTACGGCAACAATTGAATGAATAATGGTGAGATTAAATGAATAATGGTGGAAATAAATACAATGAAATAGAACCCAAATCATGTTCTACAGATCTCTATCCCGATACTCAGGTCGAGTTGGTAATGTTATATGCAGTGGTCGAGTCGAGATGGCGTTAGCTGATGGTGTATTCCATTTTGTTGAAGCATTTTTGAAGAAAACTAAGAAGTGGATGAATTTCGATCGTTTTATTTGGGTTCGTAGACATTGATAATGTCTGTTCGACCCACTCTGAATCAATGAGGGGCAAAAATTTCGAAACCGGTCTACAGGTGGTCGAATGGTTGATATTCATCCATTTCTCAACAAACATTTCCAAAGTAATTGTTTCCTGTTTCCAGGGAAGTAGTTGTTGTTTCCTGGTCGATTTTCGACCACCAAACAATAGCAACAACAGTTTCAAATTCAACAGAATTCCCTCACTTAAAGATTCGAGTAATGCACTATCCAATATGAAACAAGATAATGATAAAAAAATGTTTTTTATTGTTTAAAATCAACTAATAATTTTTTCTCTAATTCGAAAGATCAAACCCTCCTGACACAAAAATCAGGGCTTGTATACTCAATACCTTACCACAATTGCCACAAAAAATATATAGGTTCACAAAGAATAAATTAGATGCCCGCATTAAACAACACCAATATGACTGTGACGTAACAAACAACAAACAAGAAAAACAGCATTATGCAGCCACCATTTTTCTGAGGAACACAAATTCAATTTCAATAACACTGAAATACTACGTACTGAACCTAACTCATATAAACTGCCTTCAACTTGTAGTGAAACTTGGGTTGAGCCGAAATGAAAGGCAAATTTTCCAGGACGATTTTAATGGTGCTGATTCCAATTCTCCACAAGTTATTTTATTGTAATTCTAGACGAGTCATTTTCATAGAATAAATATAATTTCTCACAGAGTGATTGTTTTATTCCCTTACCTAGAAGAGTGACCGAATGCCAAGCCGTAATTTATCAATAATAAAAGCATGAACTTCTATAATACTTCAGAGTTCACTTTCCCAAAATGACAGTTTTAAATACAGTGAACGTTATTCATCAGAGTTTGGAACGCAAAAGACTCGAATACTTGATTTCAGTCAATTTGAAAAATATAAGAAAAACTCATAATATGTGTGGTACAAAAAAACTCGCACCAAGCACTTCGAATTTACATTCGTTAAATGATCAATTTGTCTCTTGAGGGTATGCAACCACCATTTCAGTACTTTGGCATTTTGATAATTAGTATCTTCATACGATCGAAAGTCAGGCAGCAAACTAGTTGATGAGAAGATAAAAAAAATTAAACATTCATTTATGAAAGTATATGGTTCCAGCACAAACTGAAATGATCCACATTAAAAAACTTTTTAACAAAAAATTAAACCGACGAAAAAATTAACTGAAAAGCAAAAAATAAATTAAACCTCCTTGGTCTTAATGATAATTGAGCTCCTAAACTAATGTGAGTAACTAATTTTGATTCTGCGCCGAACGAACAATTATCGAAGATCATTATATTACTTTGAAGAAGTAATCAAAACGCCGCCATGCATCTCCCCGCCATCATTTTACGCTTTACCCAATTCATTTGCTAGTTTGTTTGGCGCCGACTCAAAATTAGTTACTCACATTAGTTTAGGAGCTCAATTATCATTAAGACTAAGCAGGTTTATTTTATTTTTTGCTTTTCAGTTGATATTTTCGTCGGTTCAATTTTTTGTTAAAAAGTTTTTATTTTTCAATTTTTTGTGGTTGAAATCTACTAATCACAACCTACTTAATTTTTTATTATTTCCAAAATACTTACTCACCTAGCTTACTCCAACTATTGACTGTTAAATAATATGATTATCTATTTCAACTATTTATTTTTATATAATATAAATTATTTTTGAAAATTCTGATTAGTTGATTCAATCACTTTGTGAATAATTCCATCCTTTCATATAATGTAATTATTGTGACGGATGTAGGAGGATCTGTCAATGTCAACTACATATGTGTGCTAATGTTCACAAGTGAAAAATCAATCATCCCCTGTTATTCTATCCATAGGGTTGAATTATTCCATTTCAAATGGGAATATGATCAACAATGAGGTATACCCTATGCAATAAAGAAAAAATCGTTCAAATCGGAAAACCCACTACAAAGTTATGCCTGATAGAATCGGTTAACGGACCAAAATTCAGAGGGTAAACGATGAATATCCTCCATTTTGCTACTCTTCGGGATGGAATTTTTTATTCAAATTCAAATGTGACTAGCGTCAAAATACTCCCTATCCAATAAGAAAGGAATCATCGGAATCCGACTCTTCTGTGGAAAGTTATACGTGGTCATACATAAAAAAAAACAAAAAAAAATATGCGCGTCGAATAGAGAACCTCCTCCTTTTTGGTTTCGTCGGTTGAAAAATTCAGAAGAAAAACTGTCAATTTCTGGTCTGATACTCAGAATTTGGGTATAATGTATGCTTATCTTATACCATAGAGGTCGGGAAGACCATATGAATTTCATTTTTATCAACTAATACTGAACTAGTTGACAGACTTGGTGCCAGTATCATAAGACATCACAAGACTACCGAATTCTCCAAAGAAATTGTTTACGAAAACTTCCCCCACAATTCATGTGTTGTACAAGCAATGTCTCAAACATATCATGTATTTGCAATATTCCTAGTTGGGGTATGTACATATTTTTTATTACTTCGGTTTTTATTAACTTATTTCAAATTCTTCGTTGTTCTTAGTCTCACCCTCTTATTTTTTTCCTTTTTTCACCTAATATGACATGAATTCATGACTATTGCTACTAGGCACGTTTTAACATTTTTATTATTTTTATCATTTTATTATCTTGATATTATCCTAGCTCTTCTGTCATGCCTTGTATTTGGATAATACATTTTTCACATTGTTCAACTATACAATTGATAATTTCGTATCCAACAAAACGTTAAATAATGAAATGGCCTATTCCCAAAATGTTCTCTGTTTAGTTTTTTTTACATATTTTGCTTTTGTAGGTCCTCATGGTGCTGAAGCGCTTATTAAACGAAAATTTGGTGTATAATAGGGAAGTTTTCTTTTTTGTGCTCAACCAACAATCCCTCCATCATCTATATTAATATATATATATATATATATATATATATAAATTTATTACTAGGGGTTTATTGGGCTTTGGATTCTTAGTAAAACGAAAGACGTTCAATATAAATCGTCCTCAGCTGGGGACTTTTTCAATTTATCCTAAAAATAATGGAGGCCATTTTTGATTTGTTTTTTCGTTAATAATTCACATAAATTATGGATATAACCCAATTTGGTACGTACCTAGGCATTAGGGAAGTGAAGTGTAGTGGTTCACGCATTATGTGAATCGTTGTTTGTGTTTCATTTTCACAATTTTATTGTTGGGAATGTTGAAATACATAGTTTTTGATCTCCTGTCGTTCTCGTATGGGAGACAGCGCATGTGAAAGCAGCCCGGAAGTTACTGGTTTGACAGTGTGATGTGTCAGGTTCTATTATGTTGGGTTTGGGGCTTTGTTGTTGTGGGGGGAATGTGTGCAGATTATTTTCGGGATATACTTGGATTTGTATTGACTAGCAATTATAAAATTGTGTGGTATATTCGACTTAGGTTATTTATGTCTGTTCTGTCATTCATCGCATTTTTGTTTTTTTTATGTGTATCATTTCTTTGATGGTTCTTTTTTCAAGGTTATTTTCGTAGTCTAGTATTTTGGTATTTTCGAAATTTGGGTTATGATTTTCGTTTATTATGTGTTTATTGAGAGCAGCGGAGGATTTGGTCATGTATTTGTGGCCCATTAGTCTGTTGCTGAGGAGTTGTGAGGTCATCCCGATATATTCACTGTTGCAATCATTGCATGGAATGCTTTATATTATGTTTGACCGTTTCATTTTTGGTGTTTCACTTTTAAGCGGGGTGTATACTTGTTTGAGGAGGTTATGTGTTTTATAACAGACTTGGAAGTTATATTTGATTAGGATATTTTTTATGTTTTCTGCCAAACCTTGAACGTAGGGTATTATGATTGTTTTACGTAAGTCGATGTGTTTTTTGGGTGGTATGGATAATTCGTTGTAATGTTTATGGGTTCTTTGTTGGATGATGTTGTTAATAAATTTGAGGGGGTAGTTATTATTGATAAGTGTGTTTCTTACTTTTTCTAAACATTCTTTTCTTAGGTTTGGGGTTGTTAATAATATCGCTCTGTCAGTTATGCCAGCTACTACGCTTTTTTTGTGTGTTAGGGAGTTTTTATGTAATTTAAATACCTTCCTGACCACGTGCTTTTGGTATACCATTGTGTGAGGATGTGGTTTTTTTCTCTGATTATGGTGATATCTAGGAAGTTTATTCTGTTATTGGATTCTTTTTCGTGTGTGAATTGTAATTTCGTGTGGAATGAGTTGAACGCATTGGTGATTTCATTTAGTTTTGTGGATGGGATGGCCATAATGCAGTCATCTACATATCTTTTATAGAAAGTCGAATCTACCACAATTTTATAATTGCTAGTCAATACAAATTCAAGTATATCCCGAAAATAATCTGCACACATTCCCCCCACAACAGCAAAGCCCCAAACCCAACATAATAGAACCTGACACATCACACTGTCAAACCAGTAACTTCCGGGCTGCTTTCACATGCGCTGTCTCCCATACGAGAACGACAGAAGATCAAAAACTATGTATTTCAACATTCCCAACAATAAAATTGTAAAAATGAAACACAAACAACGATTCACATGATGCGTGAACCACTACACTTCACTTCCCCATTATAATGTAGGTACGTACCAAATTGGGTTATATCCATAATTTATGTAAATTATTTACGAAAAAACAAATCAAAAATGGCCTCCATTATTTTTAGAATAAATTGAAAAAGTCCCCAGCTGAGGACGGAACGTCTTTATATTGAACGTCATTCGTTTTACTAAGAATCCAAAGCCCAATAAACCCCTAGTAACAATATACCAAGGATTCAAGAAATAAAAACAAGAGTATATATATAAATATATATTGTTATATGGTATCTATGTCAAATAAAAAAGTAAAAATAGGGCACTATTTAAAAACTGCATAAATACCTGGTATGATTGTTTTTTTATATTTTTTTTCTGTACGGTTTACATCTTGAAAACGTTTGGCCAGATTCTAGTCGACGCAGATAATCCAAGATGGTGGCAGTAGAGTTTTTCTATTATCATCATTATGTTTGATTACTTGATTTAATTGATAAAACCTATTAAAATATACAAATCCAAATTCAGAAATAAATATTCAGAATTCAACTAAACATCATATTTATACACAAGAAACATCCTGTACACAAATCAGAACCAAAAGGCCACATGACAAGCAAATATCAAATTATTTTCCTTCAAAAAGATCAAAATAATGGAATTTAAGAACAGAAAAATGGTACATGTGTATTTTGAAGAAGGTTTGGTAAATAGAACTATGTGTAGAAGTCAACTTATAAAATATGTATAATAGGTAGGAAGTAGAAAAATGTGTTTAAAAATAAAGTGCTAATGGTGAAAAGTGATATAAGATAACAAAAAGTGATCGAAACCAAGGAGAAAAAAATATAAGCCAGGAGAAGAAGAATGAAATTGAAATTGAAAGCATCTTAGAAAATGTTATCATCGACTTTATGGGAATAATGTCAATAACTCAAGTATATGAGAACCATTTATACATGAAATCAGTTTCGAATCAATTTGGACCCGAAGATCATCAAGAAACTACTTACCATTGGAGGTTAAATTTCCATATTCACGAGCAGTAAGGGAGCTGAACATTCGGGACATCCACATGAACTATTCACCAGAACATCCCAGGATTTATGTGAGTGCAACGCAGAACTCATAACAAGGTATTTTCTCGTCTTGAACTTGAAAGTAATGATATTCATTGAATAGCCACGTTGTTTTGGTTTATTGACTATAATACATAATTTGAGAGCCAAATGTCTTCTGCTACTCATCACAAATGACATGAGTATAACCTATGAAGATCGATCCTAGAATATATTAAATTTTTGCGCATGAGCAAGTTATTCAATGTTTACAATTTTGAATGGTGGAAAATATATTCAGAATAATTTAGATATCTCAGGAATAGGTTGGTTTTTAAGGAATATCCACAATAAAAAAAACAAGTATCTAACTTTTTCTGGACTCGATATCAATTATTCAACTATATAACAATCAATATCTCAAACATAAATAGTATATTGACATCAAGCCAAGAAGTAGATGGTGCTGTTGCGATCCTCCTGAGTTTTGAGAGAAACATGTCTCCATAGGCGAACCGACTGAGCTACAGAAAGGTGAAAGGATAAATAAAAAGAAAAAGAGGTAAAGTGTGCAGAGAGAGAGGGTAGAAACATCATAGCCGGAGTTTTCTTTTGTTATGATTAGTATATGTCACAAAATATAAATTACTCACTAACAAATAAAATATACGAACATAACTATATATATATATATATATATATATATATATATATATATATATATATATATATATATATAAATATATATATATATATTCATATATATATATAAATTTAGAAATAACGACTGAAAATTGGTATGAACAGTGGGGAATAACGAGGATCTTCAGTCAGCACAAGTGTTGAACTATGAAAAACTCTTTAATACGATGGACCGAGCTTTCCTTTCAATTTTGAAACTTCTTCAGGGTCAGTAATCTGAGTGGATGATAAATGAACATTAACTTTAAAGAAAAAACGTAAAATATGTAAAAATTTGTCGTTTTTTCTTTAAAGTTAATGTTCATTTCTCATCCACTCAGATTACTGACCCTGAAGAAGTTTCAAAATTGAAACGAAAGCTCGGTCCATCGTATTAAAGAGTTTTTCATAGTTCAACACTTGTGCTGACTGAAGATCCCCGTTATTCCCCAATATATATATATATATATATATATATATATATATATATATATATATATATATACATATATATATATATATATATATATATATATATATGTATATATATATATATCTATATAAATTTATATACATATAAATATATATATTTATATTTATATATATAAACTTGAAATTAGGTGAACAAAAATAAAAAATAATAGCAATAAATTCCAAACTAATTATTGAAATAATCAAGTGAGACAAAAGTTCACAAGCTCGAGTTGCAAACAAAGTTGAAAACATGTTTTTATCAAGTTCAACAGGATTTTCAGTTCATGGATATTTTGTTCTATTGAGGATTATTTTTTTAAACATATTTATATTGTTGATCATTTTGATTTCTCGGTGTAAGATGTTGTACATCCTTAGTCCGGTAATGATAATATATCTTGGAATGCTGGTTTTTTAGAATGTATTATTTCACTGTTTCCATTTGTTTTAAATATTGTTTGGTGTGTGTGGGTATGAGTGTGATATCTTTTTGATGAACTTTGGGTGTTTTTCGTAAAATGTTGAAACTTTGGATACGTAGAGACGAATATTTTTCGTTATATTTTCAATATGAACATCCCATTTCAGATGTTTTCCAATATATAAACCGAAGTACTTGATTGAGGCTGTATACTTACTACTACCAAAGCACTCACAAAGAGAAAATGTATATTTCTTGAATTCTACTGATCCATTGCTTGCTGTTACTCATTGATTTCCCATTATCCAAACAGGATTCATCATTTGATGGAAGGCATTACTGGTCCAAAGCAATAAATTTCTTTGTTATACCCATATAAAAACGTTATTATCCGGAGTACACGCCCTACGACCTAATGAAAGTGATGTGATGCGAAGTGTTTTCGAAGTAAGTCATAAACCGACATTATGTTGTCATGAATGAGATATATCCAATATCCTGAGTAATAACTTCCTTCTCACGACGACGTGATGGTTTAGTGTTTCTTCAATATTAGGAGTGCTCTCGTTGTATCGACTTAACTTCACCATATCACTTTATACGATTTTATTTCATCACACGAAATAATGATGGTGATACTATGCTATCATAACTTCTCTGTTCTTTCAGTAAATTTTCCTTGAAATAATCATAATGCTGCGTGGAGTTCCGATTGAGTTGATGATACTAGAATATAATATAGAGGGCAGCTCAGTGGGAGAATAACGCTCCCTTTGTTCGTAATCTGGATAACAAGTGGTCGCGTTTTGAATTTGTTTGAAAAATTCAAAGGAATTCTTGCAATGAGGAAATAAAAGTTCTCGTCAACTCTTTATAGTGTGATCTGTAAACAAATTCAGATATATCGATAGTTTTTGGCAAACTTCTGCATATTCATTTTCATCAAAATTCACCTGTTGCATTTCAGAATAGAATGGGATATAATATGATAAAATGAAATAGAATACTTCGTTTGACAATATTATACACAGTTCCATATTCATAACATGCCACAAAGGAGGTTTGAAAAATTCAGCTCTGGGACACTTCAGAGCTTGACCGGGGCGGGCCACAGGAGAATGGGGTTATTTTGAAATGAAATATTGATAAAAAAAATTTAGGGCTGTATGAAGTCAATTTGATCGATCAATTCAACAGTCAATTTACCGGTCAATTGACCACGTGAGACTCTTTTGTTGCATTGCATCGAATAGATTTTGAATGGCAAAGTTTCGAAAATTGGCATTTTTTTATATTTGACAGGAATAATTTTGACTGTCCCGGACACAGTTTTTCGAAGACTCATAAATGACATATTGCAAGTTGAATTCCGTGCGATAGTTTTTGTAATTTTCTAATAGTGACACTTTATCAGATGATAGCCAAATACCGATGGTTGCTTTCGGGGTAGGAACTGTATCCTCATACCAAATTTCAACGCGATTGGTCAAACGGTACGGCAGTTATTGTGGAAGATCATAGACAGACTTCACTCTGGAAATGGTCCTAATCGTCTCGAGATGAAATCAAAATGGATAATTCCATCGATATCTCAATTTTTTTTCCCATGATTACATTACTTCTCTTCGGGGAGTCGGTCAAGTAAAACTATAAATGTAGTTGTAATCTAGGCGAGAGAAGTAGAATAAAACACATACTTGATAGTTTTTTTTCTCATGATTACATTACTTCTCTTCGGAGGGTCGGTCGAGTAAAAATTTAAATGTAGTTGTAATCTAGGAGAGTGAAGTAGAATAAAACACATACTTGATATGAGAGAGATTGGCAGTAAGTATAGATAAACAAGCAAAATTAATAAAATAGCGTTCAAAGGTGAGTTGAGATAAAACGGGTAGAAGTCATGGACAGTTTGAATCCCATCTTGTTTGGTGAGTATGAGTTGCCTAAGGCACATAATAAAAATCAGCAAAGGAAATTAGATGGCCAAAATAACTAGAAGGATCGCGTTGACTTGGGCAGCGTTTGATTATCTGAGGCACATGGTAAGGGACCCGGGAATTCCGAATGGAACTGAAAGTGTGGGACGCCTGTGTATTACTTGTTATGACTCATGATACGGAAATAGAAACTGTTACCCAAAGTTGTCTAAGTAGACTGGAAATTTGCCAGGAAGCTATAGAGTGGAAGATGCGGGGTGTGAGCCTGCGAAATAGAATGAGAAATGAAGAAATTCGAAGAACAAAGGTCAAAGACGTAACGGAACAGTTTGCGAGGAACAGGCGTTTAGCAGGACACTTAGCCAGAGACGACGCAAAATGAATGAAAAAAGTCATGCAGTAGAGACCCAGGGATACTAAAAGGAGTATAGGGCGTCCACAGATGAGATGACGTGACGACATCCAGAGGGTAGCGAGCAGAAATTGGATTCAAACCGCACAGGCCGACAACATGGAAATCTTAGGAGGAGGCTTATGTCTAGGAGTGGGCGAGAACGAGCTGATGAAGAGTTGCCGAACCCCTTGTTTCATACAACTTCCATATTCTTTGGGGAAGCAGGAGGAATTGCGTAGTAGGAATGATCTCAAGTCTTTTATGAAGCGATACATGATTTGGTGGATATTTTGAGTTAACATCTGGCTACTCAAATGTTATAAGATCCTCTCAGGTTATGATCATGAATATTAGACTGCATGATTCAGTAAGGCAAGTTCCTATGGATCTCAACTGAAGTGGACAAAATCAACAATCAATTTTCCATGTTTCAAATAGCGGCCCACAAGTGTCTCGTAATTTGAAATAAGCTAGGAATTTGATAGCATTTTTTCGTTTCCTGAATACAACAGTGGCTTCTGATCAGTTACCCTGGAGTGATATACCATAATCAAGATGATACTGGAATGGCGGAAAGTAAATAGTCCCCGACTATGTATGTAAGTAATTGAATATTGAAAAGTAGATTGGATAATTTTTGATTCAGTTGTTTTATGTGGCTGAACCGATTAAGTTCGTGTAGAGTTATACATAGTAGCTTTGGATGATGCTTTTTCTGCATAGAAGTATTGGGAGTCAGAGTTAGTTTTTGTGACTTTCTATTGTTGAGTTTGATCGTGTTAGAAATGAACCAGTTTTCAGCTCCCTCCTCTACATCTGCAGCAAGCAAAGTCAGGGAGTCGTTATCCTTATGGAAATGAATGGGTGAAAATCCATCTGTAGAGTGAGCGCTTTCGTGAAATGATCGAGATGGGGTCGAATCAATTATGTTGATAATAAACAATAGTGATCCTAACACCGAACACCATATTCAAATCTGTGAAAGTGGACAAACTATTGTTATATATAACACTGCTGGAAATCAATTTATTAAGTGGGATTCGATATGGTTTCGATCAATCCCCCTGACTCCATGGACATTGAGTTTATGGAAGAGAATATAAGGAGAAAAAAAAATGTAATGCTTGGATGGGACACAAATATGATATTTCTGATGGAGTATCTGGATTCATTTTTCCACGATCTTTGTTGCTTCACCAGCAGTTGAACGGTTGGACCTCAATTGAAAATCGTTAAAAAAAAATCAAAGAACTCCATTAGTCTATTTTGAATCGTAAGTTCAATAATTTTGGAAAATATAAAGATACATGGGGGTAATTTTCATTAGCAGATCTGCCACCTTTCTTCGAGTATGGGTATTATTTTTGAGAATTTGGAGATATCCAGGAATATTCTTGTTGGATTTCACTTCAAGCTTATTCAATTGATTTTTAACAATCACTCTTGATTTATGACGACGTCTCTTATGAGTAAGACTAATATTCCATATGTGAATGCCATCAGCATTGTTTTTGTACTATAACCAACATAATTTTCTCGAACATTCATACGTTCTGTTGAATTTTCGAAATAATATCTGGATATCCGCTTCTGTGCGTATTTCAACCATTTTCAGTTCCAGAAACCGCCTGTTGAAGAATTCGAAGACATAACAGTGATACTCAATAACATCTGCCTGATACACCACATACCTGGAGGGTAATTTGGAGAAAGATCTCAAGTAGCAGTTTGAAAGAATGAGGTTTACAAATGATTATTCGCTTCAATTTATTGAGAGTTATTCTCTTCGAACACTTAGCTAGATCTATATCTGATCACTTCACATGTTTTGCTAGAACGCATATCCAGAAGATTTTCATTTCCCTTCATCTCTACACAATTGCGAAACTCTCTCTCTCTCTCTCTCTCTCAGCTTAAATCAAACCTTCCGCTCTATTCACACTGTTTTACTGATCGTTTCGAAGTATGAATTCTGATTCTCTCTCCTCAAATGTTGTTGACACGAAAGTACCAACACTTTTTGAGGTAATTCGGATCATTGAAGATTCTGATATTTTGATGAGCATCAATCCATTGAATGTCAATTCCTTCAGCTCGCTTCGAGTGATATTTCATTGAGCATATATGTGTTCCAGAATAATATTGCAGTTACCATTAGTATTGCAATGTAAGATTGTGATTGTTGAGGAAGAAGATATTTAATCAAGATTTCCATACAAGTACTCCGTTGGAAATTTTGGTCTTCTCCAAAATCATTTTCGCCATCCATTGTGACTCAATACAAGTTTCTGTTCGTTTTCCATCGTTCAAACTGATGGAAATGCAGGACCGGATCAAGGAACACCAAACAAGCAGGCGCTTACATCTGTAGAGCTTTGTAGTGAGTTCCTACTTTCCACCGAGTTCAGATGTATCTGAACTTACATTCATCTGACTGATTCACACCACACAGTGGAGTTTGATTTGTGAATAATCATCGAGAATACATGTGAAGTCCATTTGTTACTACTAAGAAGCAAAAACCATCCCTTCAACAAGTATCTCTCTTGCTCTGGTCATCATTCAACAAGAATAACCTCATTCTATTAATCTCGATTATGGACTTGTTATAGACTCCACCTGAATTCTACTGCAATCCCACGACCTCTTATATCAATCTGAGTGGCTCATAGGCACCACTGCCATACGAAATATGCGAAGTATTCTCTAAAGGTCAATTTTCTTTTGTTGTTTTTCGGAGTAAATAAAAATCAAACTTTCAGAGTGCATTTTGAATAGTTATAGTTCACTCATATTGAACTGAAATTAATTCTGTGAATATGGTGCTATACACAGGATGATAGGTACCCAAAAAAAAATCCAGCTTCAAATTCCATTATTATTAGAAATACAAGCAATGGGGGCGATATTCAGTCATCCCATCGAGGAATCGAAAAGGTATTCAAATGAAAGTTGCTTGAAATGCTTTATACCTGTGTCTGGAGGCTACCAGACTCTCCTTCAAGCTATGAATTGAAAAACAGCCCCAGAGTGGAAAACCAACATGAAGATGATTGTTTCATCGATGAAAGTACGGAGAAATCATTCATATGTTTTATTCCAATTCGGTCAAGGTTTTATGATTATCCAGCATCTCCTTTCTCAGTTTTTATAATTCAAAATAATTCGATCCAATTTCATTATGGTCAAAAATATTATGTAATTCCGAAGCTATATGGAGCAAGTATTTTCATTATTCTTCGAACTCTGGGAATTTGCAAAATTTCCCCCTTTTAATTCTCATATTTCTATTATGGTCCAGTATAATATATTTTTGAAAATAAACAAGCCCAAATTACTAATTCGGAGGAGCTATATAGTTGATTGGTTGATATTATATAGTCAACCCAATGAATTATTTCTAATTTACACTTCTGTATATGTTTTTCATTGAGATATGATTTATTACTACAGTCACTCCAAGCACCAGAGAAAAATACTATTAAAAAAGGAAAAATTATATTCTGCCTGAAGAATATAATTTGACCGATTTCATCATCTTCAGATTATGAATATTAATTTTGTGACCAGATTCCAGCTCATGCTCGTGGAACCTTTTGGAAATTGAACGTTTTGTCTGACCGTAATAAACTTTGTCACAATCTTGACAACAAATTTCATGAATTCCCGACTTATCTAACATGTCAGTTTTGTCTTTCGGGTTTTCTTATAATGTTTGCAAGTTATTTCTATTGCTACAAACTGCTTGGAGATTTACATCTCGGAATATAGTATTGAGACATTTCGTGAGGTTTGGATGGAGAGGGATTTCACGAATTTTTTGTTTCCGTCGTATTTTTTCAGAGTCGTGGTTTCATTCACTGAACGTGTGAAAGGGATTATCAATGATGTCTGGTTCATAGCCATTGATTATTGCTATTTTCCTGATCTTTTTCATTCAGTTTCGAAAACAATCATCATTCAATGGGAAGTTTACGGCTCTGTGTATCAGAAAATTGAAACAATTGTGTGACACCACAGCGCCAAGCCAGTCTCCAGACATTCACTTAAATCAATCCTGTTTGCATTCCATGGGTGAAAAACACAAGCTTCGAACACCTCTGAAATTGTTGGGGCTTTCAGAGTTGATAATACATTTTGAAGGATGGGGGCAAAGTGCTGTTTCCCAAGCTTGATGTAAGGATTTTTTCGTTCCCATTCAAATACTCCTTTACGCCTACCTGTTTTCAATGGTTTGAATGCAAAAACATCTGCTGGCTGTATAATTCTAGAATTGGGATACAAAGCCACTAATATAATTTCAAGTTTCCTGCACAACAAACTTATTCCGTAGGTTGAATGTGTTCGATGCCCATCTGAGAAATGTGACAACTTTGCCTAATTCTGGACAGACTAAGAAACATGTTTTGTCGCCATTGTCAACACGTCTTGTAATTTTCAGTATTGTGAAGTAATATTTCCCAATCAGGTAACTTTCAATTCCTTTGAACCATTTTCGAAGGTTTTTTTAAAAACATTGGATGATGCACCTGTAACGCCCTCAGGAGTTCGATGAATCAGAACGGGACGTCTTCTTATGGAACCGGTATAGCAACGTTTACCAGCGATAGTTTCCTTGAAAGGAGTTTGACGTTTAACGTTGTCAAAGAATATTTTGACAGATAACTTTATGTCCTCTTGTCTAGTGAATGGTTTGTCTGACGGTAATCTTCTGCCGGGATACCGATTAGCGTATATTCTTACTTCTTCTGCATTCCTTCTTGCTTTGCCATAAATACATATCATATCCAAATTTTCTGCATTCGAAAATTGAACCAACACAAAACTGGATACACTTTCGTAAAATCCAGATCAATGTATACTACTACTATTGCACTTATTTTGACGCGTTTATATCCCTCTTTATGATACGCAATACAATTCAAGGGGAACTATGAGTGTGCTATATGGCTCAATACAGAATTTGATGCAGAATCGCAAAAAAAAAAGAAAAATCTGGGATGCTATTTGAAAAAATTGGCGACGCCCTGACGGATGACGCCTAGTGATTGATCTCTTCGTGATTAAGAGGACCCTTTGACATCAAGATCATCTGATTTCACGAAACATGAATATTTTATTTCCTGGATATTTGCCCGCGGAGTTTTATATGGCACACCCTGTTTATATATTTATATATATATATATATATATATATATATATATATATATATATATATATATATATATATATATATATATATATATATATATATATATATATATATATATATATATATATATATATATATATATATCTTTTCAAAATAAAGACTTTCATTTACGATAAAAGAAAAGAAATTGGAACCTGTTAGCGAAATTCGTATCGTTTTTTTCCCCATGCTCGTGTGTTTATGTATTAATGGTCACGCACTGGATAATTAATCTGTTAATTATTACCTTTCGGAAAAGCATTGAAATCAAATGGCCTGGGTTTAAACTGATATTTCATGAAAATTGTTGATATTTGGTGAACGCGTCAACAAATGCAATCGCGTGAATTCATGGCTGACTAGTTTCAAAACGATGGAAGCTGTTAGCTATTTCAGTAGATGCGTACAATTGATGTCATTTCATGTAGAAGGATGGTCAAAAAGGATTGATTTGGTGAATAATATCATTAATTTCGATCACTCGTGTTTCTTGGCATGCTGTTTCTACCAAAAAACTGGAAACATATTAAAAGCAGATCATCACACGACTATTTTTCTAAAAATAAACACAATGTACGAAATTTCATACCAATTGTACAAGGCACACTTTCCGAAGGTATACCTTTAACAAACAGGTATTTCACCTCTGCGCGGTACAGAAATTGAGGCATAGAAAAAATTACTCACATGCTGCTCTTCCGCATATATCTACCCGTGTCTCGCTGTATTACTTCGATTGTTTTATTTGGTTCAAAGATGCCTGAACAATTTCAATTATGAGTTAGTCGTGGAAGAGGAGGTGTGGGATGATTTATCTTCGGATTGTATGCTTCATACAATTATGATTTACCTTATTTCCTCTGGGAACCGCAAAACAGCGAAGTTAAACATTTCTTATTTTTGGGGCTTATTAAGGAATTATCGTGAAAATTTTAAAAGAAAATGTTGATGGTCTATCACCTAGTAGCAGTTGTACAAGAAATTAAATTACACCTGTTTAGGTATGTTGAAAGGGTTAGCATATTTATAATTCATAGATACTGAGAACTGAACTGATCTTGAGATGATTAACGGAATGGTGGAGAGTACCACTTTGTTCGATGTAGCACTACTGAAAGTGAGAACCACACAGAATTATCAAAAAACCATTTATAATCTACTCAAACACACAAAATTAATTCGCTCGAATAGTAAACAATTCGATGGCCATACTGATGTGGCTGTATTTTCAAGATTCTCACATTCAAATCCAGTCTTTATTGTTTTCAGTTCGCTGAAGTTTGTTTGTACTACCGAACACCAAACTGTTTCGTTAGTATCTCTCGGTTTAGATATCGCAAAGTGACCCAGAATATAACATTTTTTTAGAAAGAATTGCTCCATAACACAAATATCTATTTTTGTTGTAGAATCCATTGAAAACTTCAAGGATTGAATGGCATATTCTACACATATTACCACAAATTCTCTTGGGTTTTTTTCCAGAAATATTCACTGCAAACAAAGTCACTCTGCAATTAGTTTTTGGATATTGACGGTATTCTGGTACTTTCTACACAAATGAACGTCTATTGGAAAAATAACCGAGAGTATAGATATAAAATACTTCGTTGGAATTACTTTCAAATGGAACAGATCAAATACTTCTAGCCTATGAGGCCTTCTACAAAAAAAACATTTCAGTAAAATCCTCCAACCTGATTCATTGCCCTAAATTATATTATAGCAATAAAAAGAATGAACATGAATACACTACACTTCTAGTAATAAAACAGTTGCACAATCTTGGAGTTTTAGAATACAGATAATAGGTGGCACCTTCTTTGCAGCGGTTCGCAATTCCATTTCTCAAATGATGTAATTGGAAAATTGATTTTAACCGCATTCTCAGATGTTTGACCAACCCTCAGGAATTAATGAGAACTTGTACGAGTTAGGGCACCCCACCTTCAATAGTGGGATCCAAAACCACTCTTGGGGCCTTGAAAATTTGTTCGCCGGCTGCGGGAGTCGAACCCGCACCGGTTGGAAACAGTGGGTACAATACTAACACTGAGCCATCAACCCCGTTAATGAACATTTCTTTCAATAATTTAGCCTAGTTGAAATAATTCAACTTCGGAATTCAGTTATAGAAATGAATGTATATGGTCGAAGAGGGATTTTGTTTATTATACTATGAATTTCACAGCGTATAAATTTTTTTATCTCCCGAATTTTTCATTATTAAAACAAAAAACTATAAAAAATTAATATTTGAGCATATAATTTTATTTTAAATAGTATTTTTATATGTATAGGTACGTTGAATTTCACTTTAATATACAGAACAGAACATTTCTCAAAGATACCTGAGTGTAATAAGTGTCGTAGGGATCTTGAACAGGTAGTAAAACGTTGACGGGTGAACGGCAGCGGCAGCTGCAATGTACAACTAAACGGAATATTTCTGGCTATTCTCTGTCCTTTTTTCACTGGCAGCAGGACTTCGTGGACTCAAGTATAAAATAAACATAAATCATAGGCGTTGCATTTCTCAGCAAAATGTAAGACAGAAATTCAATGATACTTATGTCGAAATTTTTACTGTAAACACGGATTTACTTAAGAGCAAGTTATGAGAATATGGTCAAATACCAACGAAATGAATATATTATGATACTAATAGCTATTCCCCACACCACTTATTATTATACAGGAATTGAGGTTAATATTTGAGCACAATTACTATAGTAAATAGTCAGGTCGAAATAAAATATTTAGATGGAAATTCCCAAGATACAATTTAACTGTACATTCGTTTCTAAGAGTCGGACATTATTACAAAATGAGGGTTTTAAGTTAATACCTCATAATCAAAATAAGATTACTCTTAAGTAAAACCAATACAATTCGAAATTGTTATTATGAAGGAAAATTAATGCCAAGTGAATGTAACTGCCCCATTATGGGATCATCAGTTGGTACTAAAAGCAGATAAATAGAGAAATTCTGGGTTTTCCCCGTTGGCTAGTTTCTACAAAATACTGTACAGGGGAGTCCGTGACGAAGAACTGCTTCCTCTTGATACATTTGTGATCTTTGACTACTGTTTATAAAAATGGCATCGGATGCAAACTTTACATCAGTTAAACCCAATACATGTGTTGCATACTCTGTAAGAGAAGAAACTATAGTGCTCAATATGCATGATGCACTTGTTTATCAAGAACCCACGAGTTCCATTCGCCAGATGGTGCCTACATGTTTCAATATGACAGGACTGAGTGAGAGAACAATCTACAAGTTTTCAAACGAGAGGGAAAGTGGAGACATCGGTGCACCAAAACAAAATTCAGGAAGGAAGTCACTATCAATCGATGACTTTGATAGGACCGCTATCCGAAAGAAAGTTTACTCTTTTTATGTTAATGAAGAGATACCAACAATAGACAAAGTTCGACGGTCATTTCAGGAATACGACGATTCACCACAAGTAGGCAGAACCAAATTATGGGAACTTTTTACGCGAGCTAGTCTTTTTCTGGAAAAAGCAGAAAAAAGTCTTCCCTATAGATAATGACGAAATTGTGCGTTGGATAAGAAATCATTTAAGGACGACCAGGAAGAATCGATCTGAAGGAAAGATTATTTATTATTTGGACGGAATATGGCCTAACGAAGGACATACTCTGCAGAAAACATGGGTCGACACTAACATATCATAAACTTCTCGCCAAGCAGTCATGGAAGGATATTCCACTGGGTTACCTGCACCGATCCGAAAAGGGCGTAGGTTAATTATCACCCATTATGGAAATGAGCATGGTTTTGTCGATAGTGGTTTGCTGCAACTCGTCTCGAAATCAACAAAAGATTACCACGAGGAGATGAATGCAGATGTGTTTGAGGACTACTTTTCACAAATGATAGAGCTGTTGCCTGCGGATGCCGTTATTGTCATGGACATACCATTCCAGGCTTGAGGAAGCGTTGCCAACATCAAAATGGAAAAAAATATATCTGATTGGTTACAGCAGAAAGATCTCCCACATGATAATAGCATGGTAGAAAAAGAATGATTATCCAAGTTGACGAAATGGCTAAAGAAAAAAAGATGGTTGTAATACGATCACTTCCATACCATTGTGAGCTCAATTCTATCGAGCTCATATGGGCTCAAGTGAAAGGAGACATTGCTAGGAACAACACTACTTTCAAATTGGATGATGAACGTCAGCTTCTTCTAGCATCGTTCTCCAAAGTGACAAGTGACAATTGGAAAAATGCAGTAAATCATGTATTAACAGAAGAACAGGATATGTGGGATCTTGATAGCTTAATTGACCGAACTGTGGAATCTCTAGTAATTTCAATAGGACCCGAAGATTCATCTGATTCGGATAATGATGACTGTGAAATGGACATTTAGGTAAGTAGCTACATACATTCATTCCCATCACTATTTGCAACTAAAACATTTCAGGTGAGCTGCCGAAGTCGCGCACAGGACGCAGTTATAATAGTTTGACAAGTGTTACTTTGATACATCCAATAATCGATGAATTGTCAATTATTACTTTTAATTTAATATTTATAAACATGTATTGTTTCTTGGAAAGTTTTTCAATTAATAAATATTAAAACATAGTTGACCGAACGCACGTCACTGATCAGTCCTTTTACCATCGATGCTTTGTAATGATTTGATCGTTCTATTGTTATTAGAGATAAAACAGAGTGGACTAGAGAAGTAAATTCGAAAACACATGAAGTCCTTTCAAAACGTGTTTGTTACCATGAAATTCATTTTAGCCGACGGTAACTTTTTGCAGATTTGCATTTATAATGAGGGTGTTCAGCTGCCAGTGAAAGAAGGAAAGAGTTAAGTTTAGTCATAAATGATACGTGTCCTATATATGTTGTGTGTATTTAACAGTGAAAATTGTCTGATTTTACGAAATTGTTTTGTAAATAATTGTTTTCTATTACAGTTTTCGAACAATGGATAAACCAAGAACCAGCAGCATGACTGATGAGTATAGTTGCATAATATGTGAACAATTGGGTTCATTTTCCGCAACAAATTCAGATTTGGATAAAATTATAAAAATAAGTGGAGAAGTAACCACTTTGAGAGCTGCTCCAAGCAAACGACAGTATGGATTGTTATCTCACTCACAAACTGAATTTGTTTATGCTCATACAAGTTGTCCGCAGAAATATATCAATAAAAAATATTTCGAAATATATAAGAACAAGCAAAATGAAACTTCATCTTCGCCTCCAAAAAAGAAGCTCGAAAGTAGCACCAATTTATCTAACTTCGATTGGGAAAAACTATTTGCTTTGTGGGCAAAAACTGATGAACCAAAAGATGTTAATTTGGATTAAGATCATAAATCAATACTCCCGACTTCAAATGACCCAATGGTGAATTTTATAGCCCTTCAGAAAATCATTATTATCGAGAAATTCATAAAAGAATGTCTGGTATTATGGATTTACGGACACTTGAAGCAAAATATCATGCAGATTGTTAAAATTTGCCCAAAAATAATGTTCACCTGAGTAATGTTGAAAACAAAATCAGTCCGAAAATTTTGATGATAGATGCAGCAATGGAGCAAATAAACAAGTACATAGAAGAGAATGACGACTGCTAATTTACCATGCAAGAGTTGAAAAATGTCATAACTACCGAGCATATTCCGTATAAAAAAGCTATTAGAAAACGACTAATATACCGTTTTCACGATGATAATGTTATTTCAACTGAATTTTGGTCCAAAACCATTAAATGTTTCCAAAAAATCAACCATGATGTATTAACAGAAAAACATAATAATAAAGAAGAGGAATTTTATATTTTGGAAGCGCCTAGCAAAATCATTAGAAGGGACATTAGAGCTCCAGTCAACGATAATGAAAATTATACAGCAGTAAGTAACAAAATGCTTGAAGATATTGATTAATCAATTCCAAAATATTTAAAGTTTCTACTTGATTACTATCGTTTTGGACGTCCATCGTCTCAATGTATTTAGAAGGTTTCCACGACGTTTCGAATGCTTGTATCTGCAATCGTCTTCAGGTGAATATTTATTCACCTGAAGACGATTGCAGATACAAGCATTCGAAACGTCGTGAAAACACTTTAAATACATTAACGATGGACGTCCGAAACGATAGTAATCAAGTTACCACATCGTCTACAACCTTCACACAAAGTTTCTACTGTCAGAAATAACACTAGAAGATAGGAAAAATGAAATAGAAACAATTCCTGGTCGAGAAAAAAAAGCTGAAGCGCATGCTATAATATCAGCTGTGCGACCAATATTATTTCAATCACCTCTGCATTCTACTTTGGCTGTGATGCTCCATAGGAAAATTGGCTCAAAAAAGTTATATGTCAATCCTTGGGCTTTCGCGCTTCATACGAAGAGGCTACGTTTTACGAAGCTCCAGCAACTTTCGCAACTCCACCGGAATTAAAATATGGCAGTTCTGTTCAATTTGTGCATGATAATGCTGACTTAATAACACTATTGATGGTGAAGGAACATTCCATTATATGGGAATCATTGGAACAGTTACTCCAGCTGATGGTATACAACATACAACCCCGACGACCTATCGAATCTTTGAACACTCTTCCATCTGAATCTGAGTTTGTTGAAAAAAAAATATATCTTTTCAAATATATCCAGCTTTTGCGGGTACAGGTTTTTCAAACATTATAATCAAGTTATCTAAATTTAAACCGGATATTAGGAAATGTACTACAAATGGGCCACCAAATATTCTTTGAACGTATTTAAAATCCAAAAATGATAATAAACTTCCAGGATAGAATGGATTCATGAATATATTAACCAATGCACATGATTTTGATACATCATCGATAATTTTTTCACCATTAATCAATGCAGCTCCAAGTGATTATAACACAATTCACACAGCTACGAAAAATTCCGTAGATAATGCTAAAGAGTTGAGTATGAGAACATGCATTTCAACGTTCGGTCAACCTCTGTATATGAAAACACGGGATATAGCTTTTGTTGTGTGCTCATCTGATGAAGTATTGGTTGTTGTGAGTTGGGCTCTTTTCATACTCTTATGTCTCACATGGGATCCATTGGTTATATTATGGCTGGAAGTGGGATAAAAGAAGTTCTTCCTACCATACATGCTGAAAATACTTTTGATCACATAACATCTGGACGGGCATATGCTAGAGCAGAACGTGCTCATACTTCATTACAGCAAGCTTTATCACAATTTACTTTTCAAAATCTAATGCAGCACAATACGGATTTTGTGAATTTATTGAATGATGAAGAAAAATGATTTTTCTGATGTTCAACTTTACTGAAATAACTGAAAACGAAGGATTTCAAACACTTGCTACAATTTTTTAAAACAAGTTAGTTGAGCTTGAAGATAAAAATAAAACGCCGAAACTAAGGAATACTCATTTTCGAATGGTTACAGAATTGGAGGACTTTAGTGCTGCCGACCGTATGGGAGATTGGAACTCACATTTACTTAGTATTGAGCTAATGATTCCATTATTTCATGCATCAGGTTTCCCTATGCTAAGGCTTCACAAATCAATCTACAAGATAAGCATCATGAAATGGACCCTACGGAGTTTACAAAAATTATTGAGGGATAATTCACATCTAGGTGTCAAGTTTTTTTTCCGGTATTGCAAGTGATCAGACTGTTCATCAAACCGTGATGAAAGGAATAAGCGTCAAAGGAGGTCCTTTTAAACTTGGTGCCACTGGATGTGTACTATATAAATGGATCAGAGGAGTTGGTTTTGGTCAAGATATTATTGAGGGCATAGACAAATTTTGAGATATATCTTTCAATAAAACACAGTGATTCGACACATGCTAGAATAGAAAAGTAAGATATCGATGTAAAAATATTGGTGGACTTCTCCAAACACACAGCCTTTTTTCTAATACAGATGCTATTATGTCCATTGCTACCGAAATTACTGGAAATAAAGATATAAATTGTTACGATGATTTTGGAGAAGGTTTGAAGGTGATGAAGAAAAAAGAGGGACAAAATAGAATTATTGAGAAAAAATCAAATGAATCCTCTATTGGCAAAACATTTTCAAATCAAACTTCATGACTATGTGATTTATGTTGATCCATTGCTGCTGGTTTCAACGTATTTGTGTTTTTGAATGAAAACCATTTTAAAGACAAGCTTTCATTTGAGCCGTGTACTAAAACGTATAAAATAAGGTTAAGTCATCGCTGACAATGATTTAATAACTTTTTGTTGGATTACTTGTTTTCAAAAACCTTGTAGCGCGAAGTGTTCATGAAAGTAGGAACCAATTAATTTTATTTGGCAGTGATTCGTTGATAAGCAAGAATTTGTTGAAGTATTAATTTTATCACGATTCGCGCAACAAGCTATTTATATTCTGTTTCAACAAAAATAATTAAATCATTGTCAGCAATGACTTGAACTCATTTTAGACGTTTCAGTACACGGCTTACATGAAAGCTTGCCTTTTAAAAGGTTTTTTATTAGTTATTTTATTTGTTTTGCTCTTTAGTGAGTTTGCCTTAATCTGTTCATTTCTAATAGATCATCGTTATTACAAGGTCTCTTCCCAAAACGTTTTGAGCTGGAAAAAATAATGATCCCGATCCCAAAAATTCCCACACACCAATTTTTCCTAGAATATGACCATAATCACAAAACTTGTCCGCCATCCTGACCTTATATATTTTGACAAAAATTGTATAATCTCCAACCTTGAAAACCGCCACATACCAATTTTGAATGAAATATGACCATAATCAGAAAACTCATCCTCCATCTTGGAGCCGCCATCTCAAATTTATAAATTTTGACAAAAAATTCAAAATCTCCGACCGCGAAAACCGCCGCATTCCAATTTTGAATCGAATCGAACCATAATTACAAATCTCGTCCGCCATCTTGGAACCGCCATTTCGCTTTGTTGTGTAACAAAAATTTCATGATGCATTGTCACCGGAATCATGAACAACTGCCAAATTTCGGATTAATCGGACAACTAGAAGTCGGTCAAAATTCATTTGCAAGATTTGACCCAAACTAACAAACGAACGAACTAACTAACAAACAAGTGAAACTAAATGAAAGTTTGTGAAAAACCGAAGCCGAAAAACTATATGAAATATGAACTTGCACCATATCCGCTTGGTCTATTTGAAGATGGCGAACTGCGAAAGACAGAAAAAATCAACTCTTTACGAGTTATTCCCGGAAATTTCAATAAATTAAAAAAATGTAGAGAATGTTCATTATGTTATTGATGTTATTACATCGTTGCAAATGGCAATTGAATGACAACTTTAAAATGATATGTGAGCACTATGTTAGATATTCAAAGAAAAATTATAATAGTAATACGTACGTGGTATTTATTGGGAAAGAAGTATTAAATCAGCTGAAAGGAATCGTCGCGCATTGAAAAATAAATGTGCAGATATTTAATTCGATGAAAATATTCATTTGAAAATCGCTGAGGATGAATTTTTGTCGAATAACAAAAATAAAACCGGCTTGATAGAAATACTAAGAATTAAATCGGCTGGCAACAACATTTTCACATGCCAAGCGGAAAGTGGCAAATCAATTGTTGATACAGCAATTGATTTAGAAACAAAAAATGTGGTTATAGTTTCAGAAGATTCCTGAAGACATTTTTTTTTTAATTCTTGAGCTCTTCCACAGTTTTCATTAAAAACTAAAATTCACTTTAGACGAAGAAAACAACCAAACTTCAGCCTTTCTAGACACGAAAGTCATTAAAACCCCAAACAACGTCTTGAAAGTAGATTGGTATCATAAACCAACTTTTTCAGAGATATTTCTCAATTATCACTCACAACACAATTTCCAACAAAAAATAAATATCATCAGATATCGAAAAACTGGAGCACTAAAAAAACCCGGAACCAAAAAAAAAAAAAAAAATTGAAAATGATTACCCTCCATCTTTGACTAATAAATTTCTTCAAGATAACAAACCTTCTAACAATCCTAAAAATCAAATGATAAAATGAAAAAAAAACCATGAATAAGAAATCTCCCTGAAAAACTTGCAAAGATTTTGAATGATGAACAATATAACATTACATTCTCAAACGAAAACACTGTTGAAAAAAGATTCTATTCACGCCAAAAAGAAAAAACTCCCACTAATCTACATTCAAATGTTGTATACAAAATCAATTATAACAATTGCACAAAATCCTATGTAGGTCAAACAAGACGATATTTAAAAAAATGAATATCTGAATATTACATGGACTCAAGAACCGAATGTTAATAATCGCACAACCTTAGTTGTACACACTGGAGAAAATGACCATTCTTTTGACTTTATGAATCCTACCATTCTTGATCAAACATCCTCTTTCTCTAAAAGACTAATCAGCGAAATTCCTCACCAAGATAGTGTTAATGCCAGAAGAGATATAGAAGGATTAAACGCGGCATATTTTTACCTGATAAGTCAGCTACCGAAATGATTCGTTATCAGTATAGGTTTTTTCACCACCTCGGTTTTGTTTTTTTTAACGTCGTAAAAATAATATCATAGATTCACATCCATTCTCGGGATTCCAATACAGGTTTAATTTTTTTCGAGTTAAATGTGGAATCTGTTCGTTCGTTATCGACGTATCTGGAATGTCTGTTTTTATTTATTATTTTTCAATGAATATACTCGAAAAAACTAATTTTTGGTCAGTCTTTTTATATTCCATAATTAAACACATTTTTTATATTTTGAACCCCTGGAAATAATTCAATATTTTGTGGGCACTTTTCTCATTATATTTTTCTATTATTTTACCATATTAAAATTTTCTCAAAAATAATTGTAAATAAAACTCATTGTTACAGAGCCCTGATGATGAATTTATCAAAGTTCGAAACTTTGGCGAGAAAACAATAGTATTTCTTCGATAACATTGCTCCTAAACAAACCGTCTGAAGAACGTAGTTGTGGATCACCAAACTTACCAAAATTTAATTAAAAAAATTTGTGTGCAAAAGGCCACTATCTCTCCTGATGGAAGTAACTCTTACTTTGATTAACATAATATATTATTATTGTCAGCCATCTGGTTTCTCTGGGAAAAAGTTAAAACATATTGATAAGCCTTCGGAAAAGTGTTTCGTACTATGTAATATTCGAATTACATATTGTTCCACAAAACTATCAGATGCAATCACATGTATAATTTCTCGTTTAAACTCAAGTGGAATGTGGGGTTTTATTTACACTTTCAGAGATACGGCATCCAAGAAATGATAAACAGATCATTGTTCACAAATATTAAGAGGTTCATTCTATTATGGAACCACAATAAATGAATAAAGTGCAAATAGAAGGTACAATTTTTTAATGATGGATGTATGGTCCACTCTTTGTAGATGTTATAATTGGTACACGAGATTTGCCTGATCATGTATACATTTTTCTATACAAATTTTCGTAAACATTCTGCTTGTATGATAATCATACCTAGAATTGTTTTTTTTTTTAATGAATACCACAACTTCATTCAAAGTCAGTTTGAATCTGAAAGGTATGTATCAATTTGACTGTCATGCTATTATGTCGATAATCGCGGCATTTACCTCATTCCTATCAGAAAAATCTCCATACTTATTCGAAGTTGGCAATCATTTTCATTGTAACGATTATAGTTCGAAAATATTTTTGTTTCTTCATTCATACGATCGTAGAATATCCCCAAAAAATATGACATTTCTTTCCGGCATAATACAGCACAAATGATTGATGAAGTCTTTCTACCTATCAGGATGTTCCAATGAATTTTGGAAATAGGATCTATTCCAAGTTTAATGTGGAGCATATATATTTTTAGCATTATTCCAATATTCAGAGATCAATTTCAGTGGACCTTGAAACTTAATTCCAATTTGGAGGGACGTAATGTATATGCCTACAGAATGAAAAAATATCTGTTAACTGAATTAAAATTTTCCACATACCTCGTAATCAAGAAGTTTTGCACCGCAGAATCACTCACAAAAATTTCACACAACACTCTTCAATAAACACGAAAATTCCTCTCAAAACACCCTCTCAATTTATCGTAACGAAATGTGCAAGGTTCGAAATCACAGAGTACGCGTTAAAAGCAGGCTCTGCTTTCCACGTGTTCCGACGAACTGAATGCCGGTTTTCCTCTTCGTGGAAATTCATTTTCCCTTTTACAGCGCATACTCTACGTTCGCGTACAAACAAACTCCAAACTCGCTCCCACGAACTTCAATTCAACGAGTGGGAAAAATTGGAATGAAGATGCTGGCAGTGTCAATTTTGGTATGTAAGGCATGTTCGCTTCACAGATTGGACATGTTTTTCGTATCTTGGAACGCATTCAATTCTGTGAACATCCATGCCCTTTCACCGACTTCAGAATGGAGACTGCTTGGAACGCGAGTTTCTGGAATTGTTGGCATTATTGAATGGTTAACTATGATTGGGGTTCGGATAATGAGGTATTACATCACGGAGTTACTTGCACTGATTCAGTGGATTGAAAGTGGAGTTCTGGTTCGAATGGTGTAACCTCGATATGCCCATAGGGTTATTTGTAAATTCAAAGGAATAATTTTACCGAAACTGAAGTTTATCAGTGACAAAAAAAAAAAGATATTTTTCCCAAAATTTTAATTATATAAAAAATACAAAATCAGGACCATACTACATGTAGAACATTAGGAAGATGTACTACTACGAAAAAATAAAATATTTTGTGTGAAATAGAACGAAGCATTTCGCGTGTACTCTAATGTCACATTTTGCGCAAATCGATCCCCTCTGTTCCACCCGAATGTCTTTTTTGGAAATTAGCTTGCTTTCAATTTTGAATGAGTAATATTGGGGCAATTCGACTTCTAAAACTTAGGTGAACTAGGATCCTTCCATTACTTCTATGCAATTGCCAAGCGTTCTGAATGCAAATGTCAATGCTGTGAGTGAGCAAAGTGAAAACAATTTTTTTTCCTCTCAGAGATGTGCGATATAAGCTAATATCCTGGTCAGGGACCGACACCTCCCTTATTAGAATTGTACATGTTTAGGACATGTGGCTGCTCCACTTGAAAATGAATGATACATTATACATAACTGCATATACAGTACGCGTCAAAATTATGGAACAAATTCGATATTTCCTAAGCCATGTACTTTTGACAAAAATTCTAAAATAGGTCGATTTTTATTTTAAAATGCCAATTTTTTTATGTATATTCTAAAGAGGTTATGTCACTGGTTTTGACATGGTGACGTGATCGGTAATTTTTTCAAATCGGAATAGATGTCTTGTGATACCTCATCTGAAAGGCCTTCCAATACTGCATTCAATGATAATAATCAATTCGATTTTTTTTCGTATAGGGTGAACAAAAATTAATATTTTATTTCAATAAGAGAATAACTTTATATCCATCAAAATAGAACAGTTAAATACGATGTTCGAAATGCCATCCACCAGTCTCTTGACAATAAGCAAATCTACGGACACATTCCTCTTGCACATTGCGAATAACTTCCGGAGTAATTATGTTAATTTCGATCCTAATTCGAATTTTCAACTCTTGTAGATTTTGCGGCCTATCTACATAGACCTTCGATTTCAAATAACCCCACAAGAAAAATCCAGGGGCGTAAGATCTGGAGATCTTAGGGGCCACTCTATCGGTCCGCGTCTACCAATCCACCTCCTAGGAAAACAAGTATTCAAAAACTCGCGAACATCACGTGCATAGTGCGGGGGTGCACCATCTTGTTGCAACCAAATACTTTCATTTGGTGAGTTAGGATTGTTGGCGTTTGGAAAAATATATTTTTATTATTATTACATTATGATTATGAAGTTCTTGTATTGTCATCGGTCCTTGATATGTGTGACAAATTTCAGATTATTCGGAAGATTGGAAGTGGGTGAATATTGGAAGTAAATATTCTCCCACTTCCAATCTTCCGAATAATCTGAAATTTGTCACACATATCAAGGACCGATGACAATACAAGAACTTCATAATCATAATGTAATAATAATAAAAATATATTTTTCCAAACGCCAACAATTTTATTACATTGTGAGTTATTTAGTTTTAAGTAAAGATAATAAGAACGTGTTAAAAAATGCAAAATTTTTCTTTTTTGAGCATAATAATGCAGGATTTGTGTAACCGCAATCCACGTTTTATAAAACAAATTCTGTTTTCCGATGAGGCTACGTTTTGCCTAAATGGTTCAGTGAATCGTCAGAATTGCAGATATTGGAGTGGGGATAATCCTTACTGGATGATGGACGGGCATACTCAATACCCTCAGAAAGTCAATGTTTGGGCAGGGATAATAAACGACAGGATTATTGGCCCGTATTTTTCCGAAGGAAATCTCACAGGGAAGCGTTACTTGGAATTTTTAAGAAATGAACTCATACCTAGCCTTGCCGATATTTCTCCAAACGCCAACAATCCTAACCCACCAAATGAAAGTATTTGGTTGCAACAAGATGGTGCGCCTTGTCCCTATACACGTGATGTTCGCGAGTTTTTGAATAACTGTTTTCCTAGGAGGTGGATTGGTAGACGCGGACCGATAGAGTGGCCCCCAAGATCTCCAGATTTTACGCCCCTGGATTTTGTATTGTGGGGTTATTTGAAATCGAAGGTCTATGTAGATAGGCCGCAAAATCTACAAGAGTTGGAAAATCGAATTAGGATCGAAATTAACAGAATTACTCCGGAAGTTATTCGCAATGTGCAAGAGGAATGTGTCCGTAGATTTACTTAATGTCAGAGACTGGTGGATGGCATTTCGAACATCTTATTTAACTGTTCTATTTTGTTGGATATGAAGTTACCCTGATTTCACCCTGCACAATACAAATCTAATTAATTATTATCATTGAATGAAGTATTGAAAGGCCTTTCAGATGGGGTATCACAAGACATCTATTCCAATTTAAAAAAATTACCGATAACGTCACCATGTCAAAACCAGTGACATAACCCTTTAGAATATACATAAAAAAATCGGAATTTTTAAATAAAAATCGACGTATTTCAGGATTTTTGTCAAAAGTAAATGGCTTGCGAAATATCGAATTTGTTCCATAATTTTGACGCGCACTGTACAAGCTGATTATACATATCTGAATTTTCTTTTTTTCTTTTCGCGAGTAGCGTTTGACCCCTGAAAAGTTCGATCAGAGAGTGACGATGCTGTTGTCGTGCGACTCTACTGCTATTACATTCTGATTTGGAATTTTCTTATAATCATAGCTTCCCCGCTCATTTTCCTCCAGAACTTTGAAGTCTATGAGGGTATTTCCTGCTGATCGGTTCTCTCTTACTAAACCTGTTGAAAAAAAAATTCTTTCATCAGCTTTTCAATATGAAAAAGGGACAAAAAAAAGTTGTCGAAAAAAGAATATGTCCTTGTGCATATTCCAATACCACTTCTGAGCCAACTTCGAACTCTGCATACCGTCCACTTATATTTATTGTAGCACATGTATGGTTCAAACCCATTTGAGTTACCGAGTCTTGTTCTTCCATCCCATAATTTGGAACATATCTTATTGTTTGCAGTCATGGCGCCCATAATAAAGTACCATGGCTTCATCAATTGAGTGCATTCCTCCAACAATGTCCCGTGAACTTTTTCTTCAGAAGATTGAAGAGCGGCCCCACTTTTCATCTCCCAATACATTCTCCTCCTTGGCACCTGTAGGTATCCACTGAGCAAGCAAACGTCAATGAAAGCTTTGAATTCAGAGTGTTTTATATTAGGTGTTCGGATTATTCGTGGGGCTATTTCTTCATGAAAGGATTTCGAGAAAACCCCATTGGATTCTTAAAATTTTAAATATCATGTGAATGCTCGAAGTTAATTTTCAATGTAGGCTGATCTTCCTGGACCCACTCGTATTTTTTTCAAGGATTCTGTTTTGCCATTTTTATCCGATAATCGAAATATTTCCTGTAATTCGGACACCATCATCTGATAACAATCAATGCTATCATAATTTCTTTGGAATCTAATCCCCGCTGATGCTCATAACTGAGATGGGGTGGATTATCGATTGTGAAAATATTTTTCGGTACATAATTTTCATATATTCATTTGGCCGTGGCATTTTCTGGGGGAAAATGATAATTCCATCTACCATTTCAGCTGTTTCAGTATCATCTTCCAACATAGCTAGAGCTTCGTCGAGTGAAGAACCTCTGGACTGACACAACATTGATAGTATTCTCCTAATGTACTATATTCAGTAATTTCTTTGAACCCAATTCTAAACAAACAGACGTTTCCTGAATGATGAATATAACTGAACGATTCATGATATAATTTTTCTTCTAATTACCAGCAATATGTTAAATATTTTGTCAGGAATATGCCCTTCAAAACTGATCGACCCATATTATCCTGATCAGGGTCAGCACGATCATATGTTTATCATACTCATTTTATTTGAATATGATTCAACCTGAAATTGTTAGGGATTTGATCACATCGGACAATATGTGTTAGATATAAAAGAGTGTTGCTGGAACTATCGAGGTTAGTGATTGAAAACCATTTCAGAAGTTTCCTAATTATATCTTGAGTATAGTGATATCGTATGTACAAGATGTAGATCTAACTGCTGAGTTGCCCTATTGGTAGCATTGTAAATATAGTTATAGGTGTAAGTATAATTGTCGTATTCATCTGTTATCTCATTGAATGTTGTATGTTTGTTCTGTTGATTCTGAGTTCATAATCTGGTTATAACAAAAATCATCCCAAGCCACCAACCCCCTTCAAGGCCCATTAAGCCATAGTTATGACATATGGTGGAGGCGCCTAATTTTCGATTCCGGAGGTTTATTCTTCATAATAAATCTCATTGATGTACCTCGAACTAGTTTTTTTCTCAATTTTTCAATGTATTTCTAATTTTGATCAAATTTTGCTGATAGCCAGATGATGAAAAGTATGAAAGTATATTTATGGTGAATATTTTGAGAGGTTTTTCATGTACATGTGTTCCGACGATTAATTTTCTCTTGGATTTTTGCAATTTTCTATTCATTGTGTGCAAGATAACCGAAAACAGTTTCGGTTTTATCTTGATAAATTGGGGATTATTCTTTTTCATGTAATGCATTAAAATCTATGAGTGCAATTCAGTTCATACAAAAAGTATTGATTTTTTTTGAGACTTTGATCCTTCGAAATTCTACAATAGGATAATTCTAGTGAGATGGGCAATATTTTTTTGGGTATTTTTCAACAAGCATTTGGAGATTCAATCTTTCGTGGATTAAAAATGATAATTTGAATAATTTTTTATTTCAGTAGGCACTTGATTTGAAAACACATCAAAGTGCATCAGACTGAAAGTTTTTCATTATTTCAAAATTATTTTATAAAATATTTTTTTGTGGTTTCACTTTTTCAGAATTTTTGTCGAGAAAATAGTCTTGTTCAATTTATTTTAATAATGGAATACATCATACCGATTGCAAATATCATACGTACTATTAGTAGGTTAGATTTTCACACAGTAATATTTTTTTGAATTTTTCATCATAGTAAAGTTCAGATAAATTCAATAGGGCAGTTTTTAGAGTTAAAATTATTTTTAAATACTCAATAAGTAGGAATATTTGCATCTGAAATATTTTTTTTCCATCATAGATAAAATATTGATTAGGGTTAATAGAGAATATTTTGAAAAATAAAAGAAAAATAAGGAAAATTAGTAGTGGTATGTTCAATGTGTAGGAATCCAGAAAATGTTAAATCCACAAGTTCATTTGAGCGCATAGGAGAAAATTCGATTCATATGACGAACCGACCAATATTGTTTTATAATTTATAGTTGATGATATATTAGAATATTTTTTCTTTAGAGTGACTAACTCGAGAACTATTTGGAATACCTCGTGAGATTACATGATGTGTGTTCAAAGAAGGATACACGAGACGAAGTAAGGCTTGGAAGATATGTCCAAGAAGAGACATGAAAGCCCACCTTTAGAGATATATTGTTTATGCTTGATCTTCCAGTGTTCATCGTGTAATTCAAGTCTTGTCACGGCATAAGCCAGGAGAATAATTGTTTCGAAGCTCACTAAGGCAGTATTACCTTTTGGGTAATCTACTTTTATGCAGGTATTTTTGAGAAAATGTAACAATTTTCTGTTTTGGAGATGACGATCATGTGAGAATATGTGATATATTCCATGGAAAGCTTCAGATTATTTTCATCAAACTCAGCAATTACACTCATAAATATTTAGTACCACAACAACACGGGTTCATGAGGCAAGAGTCAATCAGCACAAATCCATTGATATTCAGCAATAAGGCTTTTCAAACTTTAAAAAATAAATCACAGTTGGATATTGTTTTCACGGACTTCCGGAAGGCATTTGATCAGATGCATCATGATGTTCTCAGAAAATCTCAGTGGCTATGGATTGTACGAAAATTTGCTTGAATTGATGGAGAATCATTTTCAAAACCGATACTTTACGGTCAAACATAATGGAAACACTTCAGGAAAATTTTTGGCTAATTCTGGAGTGCCACAAGGCTCGAATCTAGGACCCATCCTGTTTTTACTTTGAAATTAATGATTTGTCTTCAACTCTTGAATTTTCGGAGTGCTTAATTTTTGCTTATGACTTGAAGCTCTTCAAACGTGTTCAAACTGTTCGAGACTGCATAGGTCTGCAGAGAGATATAGATAAAACCATTGATTGGAATCTAAGAAATAAATGATATTTTAATTCAAAAAATGTTCTGTACTCTCAATCATCCGTATTAAAGAGCTAATTGTGTTTGAATATGAAATGGAGGGGGAAGTCCTAGAGAGGAAAACTGAAATAAAGGATCTTGGTGTTACTTATAACTGACAATTCAACTTTTCTAATCCCATCAAGAGCATGATTAAATCCGCTAATCGTATTTTAGGATTTGTTATAAGACAAATATTGAATTTTTCCAATATTAACACAAATAAATCACTATATTATTCTCTGGTTAGGCCTGAATTAGAATTTGCCTCAATTATATGGTTTGGAGAATATCAAACACATTTGAATGGTTTGGAAAAAGTACAAAATAAACTGTCGAGATACTTGTATTTTAAAAAGTGCCACTTGTGGCCTGATTAAAATACCGTTAGGACATCACAATTAGGAACTGAATTCAAAGTATTATCATTGGAACAGAGACGAACATCAATGATATTCCTGTATAAATTAACTAACAATTCAACAAAGTCCCCAGAAAACCTTTATAGGATTCCATTTGATGTACCTCCACGGCGTATACGTTCCGCACCAATCTTTAATATTCCTGCAATTGGTACATCATTGAGAGCACATATTTTATCTATGCTTAAATAAGCAAACAATTTTATTACACTAAAGGATCTAGATTGGACCTTACCTCTAACAGTTTTTCGTGAAGAAATGTTAGAACACATATTGAATTTAACTCTGTGAAACTGAATATGTATTTAACAAAACCACTTAGTGCAGTTCTGGACGACTCCCTACAATTCTGGTATCAGTAATTAATAATTTGGTAATTATGATCATTATATAATAGCTAATATTTTAGTGTATTCACTAACAATTTATCCATGTAATTAGGCTAATAGTCTGTATGGATATTAAATGATAAATAAATAAATAAATACCGTACTGTTTGCGATTCAACCAAAGCGTAATATAGTATTCTCAAATTTTTGGTGTCGAAAGAATCTCTCAGGTCTCTCTGTATAGCAAACCCCTCAGTTTTTTAACCACATTCCATTTGCATATCCCATCTCAGATGACGATCTATTACAATGCCGAGGTATTTTATTGATTTATCGTCCGGTATTTCATAGCAGTCTCCTATTTTGAGTGGTCCCATATTCGGTAGTCCATTTGAGTGGGAAGAAAATGGTAAATATTTTGTTTTTGTGAAATTAAGTTTGAGTTTATTGCCTCTATACAATTTTTCTATTCTAATAAAGTATTTTTCCTCAATTTCCTTCAAATCTTGCCAGGTATTTGATTAATACAGAATGACTGTATCATCTGCGGAGCTCAATATTTTTCCTTGGGTTTGTATTTCAAGTAATCCATTCATCTAAATTAGGAACAGTGATGGACCCAGTATCGTTCCTTGTGGGACTCCATAGAAAACGGTTCTGTAGGTCGATTTTCCCCCTCTGGGGGTCTATTCTCGAATGTCGACCAAAATTTGTCGATGGAAATTGTCGCACAACTTGAAATTGTGGTATTCTCTATTGGTTCCGACATCCAAGTCATATGAGACAAAAATTGTCGAATAGCATGAGCTGGCAACAGCGAATTCACGATTCTCGAATGTGTTCTGTGCCTATGTGGTTTTGGTTTGAGTTTCAACATGTTTAGAAGTTTCGCTTTACAGTTTCACGCAAACAACATTTCGATTTGGATATTTGAAATATAAGTACCTTAATTCAACATGGTTGGTAGGTACTCACCTTTTTCTCAAGAGGTATTGAGGAAGCCCGATGTCCCTGTTTCACAAATGGTTCCGGGATATCAATCAACTCTCTAGCTAATTCCTTGCTTAATCTGAATGTTTTCATGAACTCTCTATCGGATAAAAGCCTGAACGCATTCCTTTATATACCTCGTCTGTCCCGAGGCCGTTGATAGTTTTCTTGATTTTCTAAATTTCCAATCGTGATCAAGAAAGCTGCCATTTTTAACACATGAAATTTATAAAGAAAATCTGTCAAATATGTCATCTCGCATTCGACATGAAAATGTCGAATGCTCTAGACCACTCTACGATTTGTCTATCGAAAATTTTCGTATGCGACATTTGAGAATGAGAAATTGCGTTTTTCGTTCGACAATGTAGAAATCTCGCATGCGACATAATATGTCACCGTTTGTGAATAGACCCCCTGGTCTCTACCAGACAAATAATTCTTCATGAAATTGTAGGAAATTCGTCTCAGTCCATAGGGGAATATTTTTTTCTGTAGTTTATCGTGACAGACCGTGTCAAATGCTTTCGATATGTCTACAAATATGCCTAAGGAAGCCTTTTTTTTTGTCTAAAGCATCGTGAATATACGACGATAAAGAGGATATTGCATCTTCCGTTGATTTTCCTGATCTGAACCCATATTGCCTATCCGATATAACTTTATGTTTATTCAAAGAACTCGATATTCTTTTTTTCAGTATCTTCTCTGTGATTTTCGATATGTAAGATATGAGAGAAAGTGGTCTATAATTTACCACTTCTCTTTTGTCCCCATTTTTATAAATTGGTTTGATAAGTCCCGATTTCAAGATTTTTTGGAAGCACCTATACACTGATCTATTAAATATGTGTGCGGAGTTTTTATTTCATCAACTATCCCTTTCAGAGTTTCAGAACGAATATTATCGTCGCCTGTAGATTTGTTTGTCTTTATTTGGTTTATAATTTATTTTACTTCATTCTCATCGGTTGGTGCTTTCAACTATTTTCCAGTATTTTCGTGATCTGAGGGTTCAGTTATTTTTATTGCATAGTTTTTTTGTAATTCGCTGAAATATTCGTTGGAATTTTCACATACTTCCATTTTGTTATTAATTATTCTGTTGCCGTCTATTTTTATTTCATCAATGTGTATTGCTATTTCTGATTTATTACAAATTTCAATGACTGTATTCTAGAGACCTTTCGTATTTTTGTGTTCTCTTCAATTACTTCGTTAGCATATTCCATTTCAGCTGTAATTATTGATTAATTCAGTGTTCTTTTCAGTCGCCTTTATTATTCTCGAAGTTCCGCGTTTTCAGGTTGATGTAAATATATATATATATATATATATATATATATATATAAATAATGTATATATATATATATATTTATATATATATATATATATATATATATATATATATATATATATATATATATATATATATATATATATATATATATATATATATATATAATTTTTTCTATTGACAATTTCAATTATTTCAGGATTGATCCATTATGTTCTAGGGCGTTATTTGTTTTTCATTTTAACTTCAACGGTATTTTTTTTACGTGTATTTTCAACAAAATTTCTAGCTATAATTTCCGTATCATTTTGGTTGGCTATTATTTGTGTATCATTTTGGAATGATACTTGTTCATAGTTTTCTTAATTGTTTTAGATTGTAAAATTAATAAAATATTTGATATTATATACAGTGTCATTGGAATAAGCTGAATTTATTTTGTAACTGTTTCAGACAGATTAATTTATATGGAAATATTGTTGTTTATCTTGAAGTCATTTTGAAATTGTTAGATTTTTGAAATTTCAGTTCCTTTATGAGGGGCTTCATGAAATTGAAGCAACTTACCGTCAGTTGTAACGCATTCATCAACCAGGTTGTATAACTTATTTGAAACTTGCACTATGGTTAAGTTCTATTGATTAGAATGTCATAGTATACAGTGCGTATTTGTTGTAATGGAGTATTTTTTCAATAAATATAGTTTGTTTGTTTTCATAAATGCTTTACTTATTTGCATAGTATCCCTAACTAGATTGGCGAGGAACATAATTTGAACGATTCCAGCTCTCAAAAAATGTATAACATCTTTATTTCGGGAAGACGATTTTTATCTGCGCTCGATAAAAATCGCAAGTGAGTTTTTATAAATTATTTATACCCAGTATAGCCCTTCATAAACTTGGTAACACATCTCAACCAAGTAAAATAAAGTAAGCAGGGCTGGTTCGTATCAATGGCTAGTCAGTTGTGGGGTTTTAAAATGAACAACACCCTGTACGGGGTCATATCAGTCTCATACTTTCGACAGCTATGTTTTTTTTACGGACAGATTACACCAATGTTTTTTTCTGTTCAATGAGAAGAGACAATACCAGGCACCATTTTCTCACTCCAATACACCTTTTTCAATGCACTTTGTATGAGAACACATAATGGTTGGTTTCTTTATTCACGTTCTCACTATTCATCATACCAAATTATGTTCATACAATTGTTGTCTATAATGCTGCTACTATGTACGAATGGATTCGAATTATGCTACCCAAATGATCAAATTAATATTTTCATAAAATTTGAGAGTGTCTAACGCTATACTAACTGGACTTTTTCGACGTAAGATAAACTAAGTTATGTGGGGATTATTCATTTTTCTTTCCGTCGAGCGCAGTCTACAGCGACACAGATCTTACTTTTTCTTTAAGTCCCGAGAAGGGCCACGACCCAAGTAAGTTATTTGGAAAATTGAAGAGCGTATTTTCGACCACAGGACCCGGGTTGAATAAAATACAGTCAAATTGGGATATAATATTTCACTTTTTTTTTCCACTGGCAAATATGAGGAAAAGTTACATTATCGTTTTGAAATCCTATGTCATATATGCCAATGAAGAGTTACAAATTATTTTCTGATTACCACAAAAAATACATGTAAATAATAAGGATTAGAAAAGGGTATGAGAAACTTCTTTATACTATTTCTACTCTTGTAAGTAATGAAATATTGTATTTTTGATAAATGAATTAATTCAATGGCGAGAAGACCAGGCCAGAAATGTTAAACAATTGGTAGTCACATGGAATAGTAGGAAAGTTTTCCGTAAGGAACGGATATTTTGATACTTGAGAAGATGGGCAGTCCGATTCGAAATTTTCAACGAGTCAAATCTCTCTTCCGAGGCATTAATTTTAAATTTAGTTATATAGGTCTTGCCAGCCCGAGTTTTATTTTATACAAATTCCATATCATTCAATCAAATGATTTAACAGTTCAGAAAAACGTTCAAGTTTGATTATTCTTCCTCACAAATCAAATACTAATAGTTATTGATAAATATCAGTTCTCTGGAATTTCATTAGTTAATTCAGGAATCCAAGCCACATAATGATTGACTGCTGAGCCATCGAAGTAATATCCATTGTTGAGTGCTCAAAAATACGTTGTTTCATTGAAGGAGGAGAGAGTATGAGAAAAAGAAAATCTGGAATTTATTCAGTGAAAGTTACAGATCTCAACAGATCTAATAAGTTTTCTATATTCAATTATTTAATAAAAATATAGAGTCAGTGAACTAGTGCCAAGTATCCAGATATTTTCCTGTCACGAGATGGTCCAGAGATCTTCAAAGACAGTATCATCGGTGAGGAAAATCAATTTGGTGATTCTTCATCAAATCTCAAGTCGCATTTTCGAATCCACGCCAGTACAGCTCATTAGCAGGTACTCAATTTCATCAGCTCGGCGTAAGAAATGATTAAAAAGTGAAATTAACATGAACTCCATTTCCTTTTCTGAGTTATTCATTAATTGAAAAGACCAGTAACAGTTATCGTAGGGTCCTCCAGCTCGAATCCATTTGTACAGAGTATGAGCATTATTGACATAATTCGATGTGATGTATAGTGAGAACGTGAATGAAGAAACCAACCATGATGTATTTCATACGAGGGCATTGAAAAAGGTTTGGAAAAAATTACGTTGTTATTTGTCATTGAGTAGAAAATATGGTGCGTGGTGCTATCGCTTGTCATTGAGCAAAAAAAAAACCCAGTCGAAAGGAAAATATGGCTGTCAAAAATATGGAGAGACTCTCATTGACAGAGCGTCGAGAAAAAATACACCTTTCCGAAATTACCAGTGCGCGAGAGAGTTAGGCGCGTTGGTTGTGGACCAATAAAAGTACCTGGATTATTTTCAAATGCCACAAGTTATCGATGAATGATCTCTCATTGGTCATATGTTTGTTGGCGCTACATCACAAATGACGATTTCATTATACAAGGCAATTTTGGGAAATTGAGATGTGTTATCTCGAATACGTCAAGATTGGGCCCTCTTGCAATGAGATGCAACATATACCCCTCGCATCATCTACGGTAATACCCGGTAATCTTCCAGTTTTGAAAATAGTGTATTATTGTCGTGGGATCCTCTAACAAGATCCTGAAAGTGTAGATGTCGTGGTCAAACCGGAAGGAGATAGAAACGGAATCAATACTGAGGTGAATGCTTTCAATTCAATATGTAGCATATTATCCTGAATACCAATTGAATACTTCCTCCTCTTCTACACCGAAAAAGGTATGTGAAGATCATTTAATTTCTTGTTGAAGTGGCGTTTTTTTTCCTCTGGGGCTCACAAAAAACAATGAGAGCAGCCGACCACTTTCCAATGAACATGATTTGTCTATCGAAAGGAATACCAAAGCTGAGAACGAATTTACTACATCGACATCTAGCTGCAGCAAACTCATGAATATCGACCTCTTACGGAAATATTCATAGAATTGGAATGAGTAGTGACAGCATAGACATATTGAATCATTCAAGTCAACATGAGATTACACTAAACAATACAGCCAAAGGCTTTGTTCAGTTTGGAGGAATTTCCAGACAGCGACAATGAAATTCTTTATTACACTGGTTTCCGAACAAACCAACTCTCAATTGTTGCATTTCAATAATATCGCTTGGTGGTAATGTTGAACATATTTCCAGTCCAGTCATGTAGTACCTGAAAAAACAATGAGGCAATACCTCAACATATTGACAGCAGAAGTTTACTTTTTACTCTTACCAGATCAAGAAGAGGGATGGTTGTAGAAACACTAGCGATATGCAAATCAGGTGTCGATAACATATATTCATGTTGGATCAATTCAATGTATTTTCGTTCAGCTTCTTATCTAGACATATGGGTCGATAGGGACGTATTTATAAGTCAAACAGCATGCAAGTAAAGTACCTAAATGTCATTGGTAGCCTCAACTGTACTTAGTTCCCCATACAAAGACCATAATCTTTCTAGAAAAAAAGTCAGTGCTATTCGAATTACAAAGGAGCAACAACTCTCAAATCACTAATATGAATTTTGATACCGTTCCATTTTTCTACCTCTTTCCGTTTTGAAGTTAGGATGGTCACAGAAATTTCGTCGCAATACAGAGAGCATCTTTTTTTAGGTAGATTTATAAAGATCGTAAAATCTTTTTCTGATAATATGCACACATTTGTCTTTGTGGCTAATAGACCCCGAAATATTAATATCTGAAAATAGAGATTTTTATAAAAAAATTTGTATTCCAATTTTACAACGATACCAACATCGTTTTTCTTCAATCTCGATACCGGAAACACGTTTTTGTAAATTGTGGAAATTATATTTTCCAATTCTGAATTTCACACAGAAACTTTTTCTCCAGCGAGATCAATGGAAAATCATGTCAAAAGGTATCATTGTAGAATTCAAATGAAAATCAGTTGGATAAAATTTCAGTCGGAAATTAAGACATTTCCCAGCCCTTTTTCCATGTTCAAAAATTGATAATTCGGGAACTATCAGCCAGGAATAGAAGTATTTTGATCTATCCAAATTTTCAGAAAAAGGTGACGATTGCACAAAAAAAAGGCTGTGACGTCATAGCGGATGTTTGAAAAATTGGATAAGGTATGAAAATGTGTTTTTCGAAAATTTATAAAGAAGAAAAAATCCACGTTTTGAAATTTTACACGCTTCCTGTTTATAGAGCGTGTAGGTAGTTCTGAAAAATCATATATTATTATACAGTGCTTCTCAAAAGTCCTTTCCCCCCTCTTATTTTTGGAACGATTATACATAAACAAGTGAAATTAGGAAACTGAATATTAAAGGTTGTAAACTTCCCTACTAGTGATGATAGATGGGGAAATCGTCAGAGATGACGTCACAAGGCCATTGTGACCAATAATTAGAAATGGAACCTTACGGCAAGCGACACCTCTTTTAGAAGGTATCGAAAAAACCTATTCAATGATACTAATTTTGTTCGTGTTTATGGCAGTTTTTGCAACTCGCTTTTAAAGAACGCAAAGCTGTGATGAATTAAATCAGTTAATACTGAAATTCAAAATTCAAGCTCCGCCTCTGGAGAGTTGTCAAATAAGCTGACGTTTTTGTTAGTCGCCCTAATTCGACGTTTTTGTAATTGTCCAAGTTTTTGTACATTTAATAATTTGTGTTTCTTTGATCGAAAGTTCACCTGTTTCAGCAGCTTTTTGGTACTTTTAATATTTTTGTACATTTTAATAATTTGTTAAACTGTTGTGAGCCGAACGTTTAAGTGCTTCAAGAAGCGAAATCGTACGTGCTTTAGGTGATAAAGTAGCAGCGATCCTAATTCTTGGTGAAACCGGACAAAATATTCATGCAGCAGAACGCATTTCTAATGAGAGGTTTCCCGATCGCCCCGTTTCGAAGACTTATTTAAGGATGCTTCTTCGGTTTGAAACAACGGGTAGTATTAATGATGCGAAACGATCTGGCAGACCACAAATTTCTGATGAGGAAAAAATTGATATACTGGCAGAAGTAATAGTTAATCCCACTTCTTCAACAACTCACGTTGCATTTACCTGTGAAGTCAGTCGAAGTACAGTACACAGGGTGTTGAAAAAAAACAAATTTCATCCATACAAATTAAAAATGGTTCATCAACTCTCAGACGACGACCCAGACCGAAGACTAGAATTTTGTGAAAATATGGAAACTAAAATTAACCAACAGCCAGACTATGTCAAAACAATTTGTTTCAGTGACAAAAGTACTTTCTATCTAAATGGAAATGTAAATACACAGAATGTGAGGTATTGGAGTGACGCAAATCCTCACCTGTTTCGTGAAACACATACCCAATTTCCCCAGAAGGTGAATGTTTGGGCAGGTATCCTGGAAAACCACATCTTTGAGCCTCTTTCTTCAAATACGAATTTAACTGGTGAGGTTTATCTGGAGCTGTTGCAAAACGCAATAGAACCGTTAATCCTTGAAATTTTGGAAGATAATCCAGATGGATTCGGCAATTTGGAAATAACATTCCAACAGGATGGTGCTCCTCCACACTATTACGGTGCAGTAGGACGGTATTTGGATGAGGAGTATCGTGGTAGATGAATTGGATGACGAGGTTCAACGGAATGGCCAGCTCGATCACCGGACCTCACACCTTTGGATTTTTTTCTGTGAGGGTACCTTGAATCGAAGGTTTACGCCACTGAACCTGACAATATTGACGTTTTAAAACAAAGAATTGTTGCAGAATGATAGGCTGTTTCCGCAGACACATTTGCAAAAGTACGAGAAGAGTTTAAAAATAGGATATTTCACTGTCAGGAAGTAAATGGAGGTCACTTTGAGCAATTTTTTTGAGTAGATACCGATTCTTAAATCTGTAATTAATATCATACTGAATGGAATTTAAATTTTAATGTTTACTAATGAGCCATTGAAACTGCCATAAACCCAAACAAAATTAGTATCATTGAATAGGTTTTTTCGATACCTTTCAAAACTTGCCGTAGGGTTCCATCTGAAATTATTGGTCACAATGGCCTTGTGACGTCATCTTTGACGATTTTGTCATCTCTATCATCACTAGTAGGGAAGTTTACAACCTTTAATATTCAGTTTCCAAATTTCACTTGTTTATGTATAATCGTTTCAAAAATAAGAGGGGGGAGCGGACTTTTGATAAACACTGTATTGATATCATGTTATAGACTACAAAAAACAAAAAAACATCAATACTATTTCTTCCAAATGCTTGTGGTAAATACCATCACAAGAAAATTGGATCAAAGTAAATTCACCCATGGACGATTATCTGTCGGCATTTTTCTATGAATCCTTTTTGATTACCACAGCCTCAGTTCATATGTCATGAACCACTGTTCTCACGTAACTGATGTCGTCCTGGCTGGATGAATTGTTTGAGGAGGAACACCATTGAAGACTTTTCTTTTTAAACAAATCTTAATTTAGATGCGCTGATTCGAAATCTTCGTAACTCTCTATAGGTCGGTTGCCTTGTGTTTTTTTCAAAAACTACAATTCCTGTCATTCTAAGAACCCTCAAGCAGGCGTTTTGACCTGCCGGTGAACTGATAGAAATATCCATCATCTCTTTGTCATCGACGGGAAATGTAATTGGCTGCTCTTTGGACGGTTCCTGTTTATTCTGTTTGCACATTTTGCACGTATCACATGACCTAGCCCTGACGACACTGGTACATATATACCCATAAACGATATTATTTGTAGAAGAGTTCTTTTGTTTCAAAAAGTTGTACATACAAACCCAACACTGTTGTTTTTGTGTCAGCCGTATTTTTGATCTGAAGTGTCGATGCAAGTCCTATGCTTCAATTCATATCACTGAGTATTGCTTTCATAGTAAGGACTTTTTGTATACTGATTTCTCTGTTCACTCCTCAAGCGGTTTGGATTGCGATTCTGCAAATCACAGAAGGTTTATGTTGGTGGGTCATGAAAGAGACTTCCTGGCAGTTGTTCGGTTACTTTTTTGCACTCCTCATCTTCTTACACTCCAATGAAAGAGTAATACAGAATATATTTTTCCGAATTTTGTCAACCCCGATGAATATGACGTATTGTAGGGGAGAACTGTAAGTGAAATCTGTATGGACCCCCGTATATTCCGTAATCATCGGAGTATAATTCTGTGATTGTTGGTGTTATGATCATGAATCCGTGATCCCAGTTGTATTATTTTTCACAAAGAACGTTATATCCATCACTTCTGGCACGCAATGTATGTCACTTAGATTAAACCCATGAGAGAATTCAGACTCACCCCCAGTATATCTACCAATCGTGAGAATTACAGAATTCTACTTCAATAATCACGGAAGTGGAAACGCCCCCGTAATTTCATATGAAGTGAGACAAATTCGGATTTTTCAGGGAAAATATGGATTGGTACTGAAGTTGATGTCCTGATCATGAATCCGCCCCCTTATATTATTTTTCGCAAAAAATCAATATATCCATCGCTTTTAGCGCGCAGATTCACCCCAGATAAGATTTCGACTTATCCTCGGTATATCTAACGATCGTGAGAATTACAGAATTCTACTGCAATAATTACGGAAGATACGAAGACGTTTTCATGAGAACTGAGACAAGTTGAAAAAGGGAACATTCTCAATTGAGAATGTTTCCCTTTTCAACATGAATACCCCACAAGAGGTTATTTTGACGATGGAAGATAGTGACTAAAGTTTATCTTCCAGTCGCAGATGAATCCACATCTGATTTTATGAACATCCTGTTTATATTTTCAACAAATCAACTGAGACAAATTCGGATTTTTCAAAACTGAAAAATTTGCTACGAAAATATGGATTGGTACTGAAGTTGATGTCCTGATTCCGAATTTGTAAGGATTGTGAACCTATCTTGCCGCCTCATATTATTTTTCGTGAAAATAAATATATTCATCGCCTTTGACGCGCAGTGTATGTCACTTAGGTCGACCCCAGACGAGATCTAGACTCATACACTGTATATCTGATGATCGTGAAAATTACAGAATTCTTCTACAGTAATTACCACTGCGTTACCTGCACGGTGAGCTCACTTTTTTCTCAAATTTGCGATAATTTACACAATTTTGCAACAATGTACGTATCCATCTAGGTAATCCTGAGAATATATTTCCCAAGTCAGTCAGTCTCGCGTAGGCCGTAACAAATGTTTGTAAAGTGTCATTTGATATTTGTTTGAAGTAATAAATGAGCGATCCGCTCACTTGCGGATAACGGTGGCAGTATATTTTTGGTTAGTTTTATAAAAAAATGGAGTAGAGTGAGGAAATATAATTGTTATATTTAATAATTTTTTAGGGCGATTTGAGTATTAATTATAATAATAATGGATTCAAAAGAGGAGGCAAGGCTCTTGAAAATATTTGAAGAGCTTGAACAAGAAGATTCGCTATATATGCAAAATCATATTCCAGAAGAGGTTCTTGATGATGAAGACTATGTGGAAAAAGAACTTCATCATGATACAAACTCACAAGTGTCTGCGGATGGATCAGATGACCCAAATTTCCGTCGTTGGTCAAAAGATGGTCCTAATAACGTGGGGAAAGATGGACAAACTCCTTGGAAAATTCACGATAACGTGAAATACAGTCGAACAAAGACTCAAAATTTAATTACAAAGTTAGCAGGTGTCAAACCACGTGCAAAAAATGCTCGATCTGTCTGTGAGACATGGAACATGATAATCACTGACCAAATGATTGAGGATATTGTTACATTTACTAACATATACCTCCAAAGAATTCGTAACAAATACTCACGTCGTCGGGATGTTCTGGATACCGATTTTGATGAAATCAGAGCCATGTTTGGCATATTATACATGGCAGGGGTTCTCGAATCGAATCATACCAGTTTAGCTGATTTATGGAATACGGATTCAACTGCTCCAGAATTTTTCAGAATGGTAATGTCGAAGGATCGGTTCTATCTACTTTTACGAGCTCTTCGATTTGATGACCTTAGAACAAAAGTAGAAAGAAAAAAGTGGGATAAATTGGCACCGATAAGGCAAGTATTTGACATGTTCCAAGGTAATTGCCAAGCTTGCTATACACCAGGTGAAGATTGCACAATAGATGAAATGTTGGAGGCTTTTCGGGGTAGATGCAGCTTTTGGCAATATATACCAAATAAGCCGAGTGAGTACGGTATCAAAATTTTTTCATTAGTTGATAGCCGTGTTTTTTATACCATAAAGATGGAAATCTACGCAGGAAAGCAACCGGCAGGCCCATTCAGAATGGAAAATGAGTCAAGAAGTGTTGTACTTCGCATATCCCAGCCAATCCACAACTCGGGACGAAATATAACTTGTGACAATTGGTTCACGTCAATTCCGTCGGCTATTGAGTTACTCAAGAATTATAAACTCACTTTCGAAAGAATAAACGTCAAATTCTACCTTTGTTTGTAGCAACCAAACAAAGACCCATTTTTAGCAGTATATTTGGTTTTGGACAAGATTGCCTGCTAGTGTCATATGTTCCAAAAAAAACCAGAAATGTCTTACTTTTGTCTACTCTTCATGAGGATGGCACTATCGATAAAAGTACAGGCGATGCTTGCAAGCCTAAAGTGATTACATATTATAATCGAAATAAAACTGGAGTAGATAGTGTAGACCAACTCAAATCTATTCATTCTGTTGCCAGGATTACCTGCAGATGGCCTTTGACAGTATTTTTCTCAATGCTCAATATTGCTGGTATAAATGGGTTCATTATTTTTCGGTCAAATAACGTACATCTGAATAAGACGCGACGACTCTATTTGAAATCTATGGCAAGTGAGTTGGTACAAAACCACATGAAGAAACGTCTTAACCAAAATTTGCCATCTCTACTAAGATTGCAAATGAAAAATCATTTAGGAATCCTTCCAATAGAGGAAGAAAATAATAACCCAACTGTGCCTCAAGGAAGACCAAAGTGTACATATTGTCCAAAAAAGAAGAATCGAAAGACAAGTGTTAAATGTGCCAAATGTCAAAAACCCATTTGTAAGGAACACACCGTTACCTATTCACTCATTGTGTTCAATCTGATTCGGAGTAAGGACTATAAGAACAATACTTTTCATTGCTTCTTTGTCTGATTTCCTTTTGTTAATATTTTGATTTTTTTATGTTTTTTTTTAGATTCACGTAATGAAATAATATTTGTTTATGTTCTAGAATATAGATTATTTTATTTTTATACTTGAATGAAGTTGTTTCTTCATGTTTGCGTCATTTTATGCAATTGGCAAAAGGTTATAGGTAAACATGAGCGCAGCGCTCACCCGCGGGCAATGGTGTCATTATTTGTACTGCGGGTAATGCAGGGTTACGGAAGTTACGACAGCGTTTCCATGAGAAGTGAGACAAATTCAGATTCTTCAGAACTGAAAATTTTCCAGCGAAAATGAGAATTGGTAGAAAAGTTTTTTTCCCGATCATGAATCTGTAAGAATTTTGAGCCTATCTTGCCCCCTAATACTATTTTTCGCAAAAATAGTTATATCCATGTCACCAAAGTCAACCCCATGAAAAAATTGATACCCACCCCCTGTATATCTACCGATCATGAAAATGGCAGAATTCTACTCCACTAATAACGGAAGATACGGGAGTGTTTCTCTGAGACGTGAGACATACTGTATATGCATAGTTTTTACTAGAAGATATTGTGTAATATTCGAATAAACGCTGCTCTAAAACCCTTAAATTCGGTGAGACATTCAAACACAGCGTTATTGCCGCTTTCTTTGACGTCATAAGTCCATTGATTTGGCATTTTCCTGAGTTGCCAGTGTCACTCGTTTGCGAAACTTCTGAGAAAACGTTATTCTCTTCCATCCCATGAATAAATCAGAACTTATGTCACCATGTGTTATATTGAAATGAAGACTTTGTATTATATACCTGTCCTTGATTTCGTTATCCTTGAACAATATGTATGTATACCAATTGCTATGTCATTATTTTTTCGGCTTGCTCACATTGTAAAGAAATATTATGGATAACGCTGGGCAACTCTGTAATTATCTTAGATCTGAACTTGTTACGTCACATCCTGGCGCGGTTTTCGCAGTGTTCAAACAGGAGCATTCCTTTGAGATTTTTTTTTGGAAAAACCACTTCGAAAAAAAAAATAAAAAAATCCAACCACTCTTCTGATCCTGGACATTGTGATATCTTTTGCAGAAATTAGTGATCTCGCCTATTGTATTATTTGAAATAGTAATTTCGTTAAGTGAAATATTGTTTGAATTATTCGTCAATGAATTTGAAGCCAGCTCTGAGTTAACTGAAGTCCGACAGAAATTACTTATAGCACGATTCTTCTCGGCATCTGGTACTGGCCTGGTGTCTGCTGAATTGTTCGTATTCCGGCTTCGTCTTCTGGGAACATACGTTCTCTTCGGAAGTAACGTTGGAGTTTTTCACGATTGTTACTTAACTGTTGAGATGGAGAAGTTATTTGCGTTGGATTTTCTCAACATTTCAACAATGACTGCGCCAATTTTATAACACGATCCAGAAATAACTGAAGAAAAAACATCTACTCAAATGAAGTCACAAAAATATACAGATGTGAACAAATAAATAAAACAGATCAAGACTGGATAAATAAATGATACAAGTTAATGTCTAACATGTCAGAACGATGATATGAAAAAGAAATATAGCGTCTGTGAATTTATATTAATAAATGAAAATTGTGGCATTGCAGACAAATTTGAATTGAGAAAAAAACATCCTCGAGCAGGAATCCAACCCGCGACCTTTGAATCTCTAGTCCATAATCTAACCATCTCAGCTAGCGGGGACACAGATTCCACTGCATTTCCAGGATATCGCTTTTTTCTAGAATTTAATGTTGTTGTGTAGATCAGCGCCTGACCCTTGACTGAAGCCGTCAATTGGGAAAAGAGGTGATATTGATCTTGATGGCCACTGATAGTACATGAGATCCCTTACCTTCATAATCCGTTTCCTCAACAACTAACCTTGAAATCTAGAGAAAAAACGATATCCTCGAAATGCAGTGGAATCTGTTTCCTCGATAGCTCAGCTAGTTAAAGTATGGACTGGAAATCCAAAGGTCGCAGGTTCAATTTTTCTTCATTTATAATATATATATATATATATATATATATATATATATATATATATATATATATATATATATATATATATATATATTCAACACGTTGAGTGCCAGATGAGACCAACGTGGTCTCATGCATATCTGAGCATTGATTGCTTCGTGAGACCAATGTGGACTCAAATGCATCGCCGACACATTTCGTTATATGAAGCAGCATTGGTATCATTGTATGCATTTAAATCAATGGGATCTTAAAAAGCATGGCCTGACGGTCCAATTGCTATATTTGGCCTGGATATGCGAGACCGATGTGGCACCCTACAGCAATCTGATTTCTTTTTTTTGTTTTAAACTAGAAACAATTTTTAATAGTTTTTTTAGTACTAATTTATTGATTTCTTACAAAGAAGTACAACTACATGATAATAAAACTATACTTTACATAAAAACTTAAAATAAAGGTAACAAAGTCTTCGTTATTTTATATTTTTTTTTGCATTGTGCGCTACAAAAAAACAAGATAGGCAGTAATATTTTTTGCAATCAGAGCACTTCAATGAACTTTGGGGAGTTTTTCTTGATGCTTCCTTTGATCCAGATTGTTCAGAGATCTTCGCATAACAAATAACACAACGTCTTCTGTTAGCTCGACCAACATCTTCCAGTATATGTGAGGCTTCCTCGGACTCTACATTATTTGGGATGAAAACTTCATTTTGTCTTAATAGCCCTTCTACAACTTCTTCTCTAAATTTAGTAATTGACATATTCTCATTAGCTATCTGTTGATGGGCGACATAAGCATTGACAAGACACGTTCCTGTTAGGAGTTCCAATGCCAGCTTCCTGTACCACTTCAAGCTTCGCCTTAGAGATGTATTATAGGCTTTCACTTGGTCGGATAGATCAATAAATGCCTTACATTTATTATAATCCATAATCATTTTTGGCTTCAAAATGTCTTGTCCTCTTTTCAGCACTCGGACCATCTCATCCGTGTGCTTAGTACTTAGACACAGAACATCGCGCTTATCGCGCCATTTTTGTACCACAATTCCTTCCTTACATTCAGCAGCAACTGTTTCGTCCTTTTTGAGTTTTTTCTGAATAACGTCTTTTGGGTTGAATTTTCGGTTTACACGCAATGTTCCCACAAGATGGGTATTTTGCTTCAATAACTCAGTTGCTAAACTGCAAGAAGTGTACCAATTATCAGTGTAAAGCGTGCGTCCTTTACCTAAGAGGTTCTCCATTAGATCCATGACAATTTTGGATGGAACTGACATTTGCTCGTCTTTGGATTTTCCACAATATACACTAAAGTTGTAGGTATAACCCTTTTCAAGGCATAACTTGAACAACTTGATGCCGAACTTGTGGCGCTTATTTTTTATATACTGTAAAACTTTAGTCGTCCTCGAAACGGAACTAAAGTTTCGTCAATACATACGTTTTCAGAAGGTAAAATCGGGTTTTGAAATACAGTTCTCAATTTTTCTAGTAGCGGCCTCAGTTTTTGCAGCCTGTCGTCTGACAAAATTCTATTATCGCTGAAATGGAGCATCTTGAGTAAAAGTTGGAACCTGTTGCGAGACATAACTTTGCAGATATAATTAGTATATATTTTGTCTCGGGACCAGTAGCTCTGCACTTGAGGAAGATGACATAAACCCATCCAAAGGATAATTCCGAAGAATTTTTCTATCTCATCTGAATCAGTTTGTTTCCAAGACTTCACGCGAGCATTACGATAAACGGTTTTCTCAATGCATTGGTCAGCATAGCGATTAGTTTCAGTCACCTAAAAGTAGAAAAATAAAAAATGCCAAAAGTAAGTATTTTACCTATACCATCTAGTATATGATATCGTCGTTTACAAACAATTTGTAAAAATCATAGGGAGTTTTATTGTACATAGTTTCATACAATTCTGCTTTGAATCCAGTACCATTTTCGGTTTCCAAAAAATCAAATTTCTTTAGGTAACTGCCAGTCACTGGTCCCCAGACATATGTACCATGAGTCACTTGTTGATCATCTTCTTCGTCACCAGATGAAGAAACCTGCATTTGTTGAATAACATCTTCAATAGTATCTGATATATTATGTTGTGGTTTACTGGCTGATTGGGTAATTTCACTAGACGTCGATGCTCCTAAGTTCACTGGGTGTAAATTGGCAGTGCGTTTTGAGCCACTTATTTTTGTTAAAACTTTCTTCTTTTTGCGCGGTTCATATTCTATTGAAGAGTCAGACTCAATATCTGATTCGAGTTCAAATTCATCTGACGTTCCGTCGGGTTCAAAATCGTTCATATCCTCTTCATCGGAAAAACATTCTTGCAATAACTTTTGTAATTTTTGCTGTTCTTCCTCGTAACGAGACATGTTTACGCGCCGAAAGTGCAACAACAACTGAATTGATATTGTAAACAAAGTGCGAGCGACCACAGCCGCCTCTACTTACATGTCGAGACCTGTGAATACATGAAATCGGCATGGTGACACATTGGTCTCATATGGCCCGAGGGCAAAAATTGCAAGTCAGTGGCCGCATGAGACCAACGTGTCACCATTTTTGTTTTTTCTATTTAAATTTCCAAATTTTTTTCTTTTAGCTTCTAGTAGCAAAATAAGTTATTTATGGTTATTTTCCTTTGGAGAAAAGCGAAAAAAAAATTTGGCCTAACGGACCACTTTTTTTTTGTCCACGGTGGCATTCAACGTGATATATATATATATATATATATATATATATATAAATATATATATATATATATATATTATATATATATATATATATATATATATATATCCACAGACGCTATATTTCTCCTTTGTATTTATATTTGGCAAACTTTGTACAGTGGTCGGAGACTGAAGCCATTAATCCACGGCGACGCTAGGGAAAAAGGTAAAGTTGATCTTGATGGCCACTGATAGTACATGAGATCCCTCACCTCCATAATCCATTCCCACAACAACTAACATTCAATTCTAGGAAAAAGCGATATCCTCGACATGCAGTGGAATCTGTGTCCTCGCTAGTTCAGATGGTTAAAGTATAGACTAGAGATCCAAAGGTCGCAGGTTCGATTCCTGCTCGAGGATTGTTTTTTCTTCAATTAAAAAATGTGTCTGCAATGCAATTTTCATTCACTCATAGTCTAAGATCCGAATTAGACACGACCTTCACCCATCTGTTTAATGGATGAAAAGTATGTTATATTAAATTCCTTTATGTTGAAAGATATATCGCGAGTTGGTTGCCTATAGAATTCAATGATGACTCTTATTCAAACATTGCACTCATAAGTTGGCCTTAGCCTGGGGGTTGTTGTGTTCTGTTAGACATTCACAAAAAATAACTTCATTTTTATCGTAGATTTCTCAATTCCCAGAAAAATATTTCTATTCAATATTCAATTGAGAATGTTTCCTTTTTCAACATGAACACTCCCCGAAAGGTTATCTTGAACGATAAAAGATATTGACTGAAGATTATCTTTCAGTCGCAGATGATTCCACATCTAATTTTTTGAACATCCTGTTTATATTTCCAAACAAATCAAGATTTAAATGTTCCTTGAATTCTTTTAACACATCCTCCATTCTCAATGGTGGATAGGAAGGTGACGAACTAATTAGATGTCTGTGTTTTAAGACTTATACAGGGTGTTATGTAATAAGTGTCCGATATTTTACAGGACGATTCTTCAGTTATTTATGAGTTGAAAAGTTCATAGAAGCATGAGTCCGCAAGGCCTTCATTTTTGATAAACAAAATGTTGAAAATTCATTTTTAATTAGGTTTTTCGTAGTTTTTTTTCAAAATAATGTCAATATTTGGACAAAAATTGGTATTTGGGGATTCTTTCACATGATAAATTAAAATTTTATTTTAATTTCGCATTTAATTGTAGGGGGCGCCATCAAGAGGTCTTTTTTTTTGGGGGAGTCACAACTTTGTCGCGCATGTATGTATCACACTTTCTAGGAGAAAAATCGATTCCCTCATCATTTTTACGTGAGAAATGTATGTTTTTCAAAAGTCGCTACAAGCAGCCGTTTTCGAAATATTTTGATTTAAATTGTTCGATGCATGTATTGGTCAAAAAATGCAACCATTTTGAAAACTTTTTTTTTCATTCAACATAGAAACATTTCAAACGAAAATTTTTGATCAACTATAAACAACGGAAAAAAAGATATAAATCCAAATCAAAATCACAATTAATATTCGAAATGTCCACCTCCTGCCTGTATGCACGCATCCAATCTTCTTCTCATTGATTCGCGCACTCTTTGGAAAATTCCTGGAGTATTTTGAATCGTTCTACAAGAGTTATTCATTCGATTACCTAATTCTTTTTCATTTTGGATAGGTGTCTGATGAATTAAGGATTTCAGATGTCTCCACAGGAAAAAATCCTTGGGGGTCATGGTTGAGGCCCTCCCCGACCTATCCAACGGTTGCCGAAAGTTTGATCCAGAAATTCTCGCGTTTGGATGCTAAAATGTACTGGGGCACCGTCATGCATGAACCACATTTCATTTCGTAGTCTAAGCGGCATATCTTCCAGTAAAATAGGCAAATCTTCTTCGAAAAAATGACAATGTCTCTATCCGTTTAATCTTTCCGGAATAAAGAATGGACCTATGAAATAATCTCCAAGGATTCCTGCCCACACATTAGGAGAGAACTGTTCGTGGAAATGTGATTCCTGTATCGCATAGGGGTTTTTCTCTGACCACAAATGATTGTTGTGAAAATTGCATATAGTGTTGCGTGAGAAATTTGCTCCGTCTGTAAACAGGATTTGATTTTCAAATAAAGGATTTTGAATGAGGCATTGGAGAAACCAACGACATAAGTTAAAACGGAACGAAAAATCACGGGGGAGTAGTGCCTGAACTCTATGGATATGGTAGGGATATAACAAATTATTAATTGAAATTTTCCATACTAGAACATGAGAAATGTTTTGCTATTTTTCTGGAGCTTGTTTCCGGGTGTTCTCCTATCAGATTAACCAGCATACTCCGCACTAGTAAAGTTACCCATTTTTTTAACAAAAGCATAACGTTTTCACGTAAAAATGATGGAGAAATCAATTTTTTTTCTAGAAAATGTAATACATACATGCACGACAAAGTTGTTACTCCCCAAAAAGGACAAAGACCTGTGAGCGGCGCCCCCTACAATTGAGGGCGAAACTAAGATCAAATTTGAATTTCTCATATTAAAAAATTTCAAACTATCAATTTTCGTCCAAATATCGACAATATTTTAAAAATTATTTACGAAAAACCAAAATAAAAATGAATTTTCAACACCTTGTATATAAAAAAATTTAGACCTTGCGGACCTATGCTTATATGAACTTTTCACCTCATAAATTACTGAGAAATCATCCTGTGAAATATCAGACACTTATCACCTAACACCCTGTATATTTATTTGCTCGATATCGATCTATCAGGTTTCAGATTGGGTTAATGATGTTGGAAACACAGCTTCTCAATAGTTGGTGGTTACTGTTCAGAGCACCAGAATAATCATACGAATGTTGAGATGTGTTTGATGGATGTTGAGAGTCACTTGATGTTTGGATTTGTGAGTGTGCTTCATACAAGTTGAAGCAGATGACTGAATAGATAGGTATCAAATTAAAGGTTGTTATTCAAATGCATGATATATAATTTTCAAATAACTCTATGGTGATTTTAAGAATCATCAACCATTGCAATTTTTATCAAGAATAATAATTATGGGGAATCCGAAACAAGAATGGATTAAGTTATCAAAATAAGAAAGAAATGTAATTGTGAATTATACAAACCATATGGTTGCTCAGAAATCGATCAGCAGAAATTCAATATCAATTCATACCCAAACAGGCTTGATAGACATTTGTTAACAATCGAAGAACAAACATTATTTAGAATATGAGATTTGTATTTGTGAAAACAACAAAACACGCCACCTATATATATATATATATATATATATATATATATATTTAAAACTATTTTTTTTTCCCAACGGAATTTTTTTTGGAAATGTCCTTTAAAAAATTCCTGGAAGTTTGAACCCTCAATAGTAACATGAAGTTCTTTCCCAGAGCGTGGAAAGATTTCCCTTTCAAAATACACGTAAACTTTGTTTTTTTTTTCAAATATCTATAACTCTGCGGAATTTCATGCTATCATATCGTACCATAGCGCGATTAACTCAGGATTACATGCTCTACAGAAGTGCTTTCTGCGACGTAGCTGTAGTCTGCACCTGAAAGATCGTACGGTTAACTTAATCTGATTTTCGTAGAAAATTCTTATTTTTTTGACGTTACTTCATGAATGACTGGATTTATAGAGAAAATGTGGATAACATGCTTGTAGGAAATTGAATTTTCTACAAAGAAAGTCCCATAAACCAAATCGCTAAGATTGATATGCTTCGAGATATAAAGCGTTAACTTTGCCGTAAAATGAATTTTTTTAGAATTATCGAATCAAACTTTTCATATTACGTCAAAATTAACGCTTTATATCTCGAAAAATATTAATCTTAGCGATTCATGGGACTTTTTCTGTAGGAAATTAAATTTCCTACAAGTTTGTCATCCATATTTTTTCCGTAAATCCAGTCATTTATTAAGTAACGCTAAAAAAATAAGAATTTTCTACAAAAATCAGATATATTGATCCGTACAATCTCACAGGTGCAGATTACAGCTACGTCGCAACAAGCACGTTTGTAGGACATGTTATCGTGAGTAAATCACGCTCTGGAATGATATGATACCATGAAATGCCGCTGAGTATTAGATTAAAAAAAACAGAGTTCACGCGTATTTCGGCTCTGGGAGAGTACTTAATGTTAATATCAAGAGCTCAAATTTTCAAGTAATTTTTTTGGACATTTCCAACAAAATTTCCGGTTGGGAGCAAAAAAACAAAACAAATTGTCTAAAAAAAACACCCTAATATATATATATATATATATATATATATATATATATATATATATATATATATATATATATATATATATATATATATATATATATATATATATATAGCCTTGAACAGTAATAACTCGAACATCAATGAAACTAACGACCCTAAACTCTCCAGATTATTTCACAATCCTTAAAAATTTAAAATATTGTCATGAAGCATAAGTTTAATAAATCCAAAATTTAAATGTTTCCTCTCCTAAAGGCCACAATGGCATTTCAGTTCCTGTTCTGCACTCGTTTGTATCTCATAATTAAATCAATACCCTGTATAGAACAGTGCAGAGAGAAATAGCAGGAACTGAGGTGTTGAATTACATTAATTGAACTCGATCAGCAAATAATGCTGATCAGAGATTTTCGGAAGGAATGACCTGTGGAGAGGGGCATTGATTGTCGAGTTTTGCTAATAATTGAGAAGAATAGAAGAGTTAGTTGATCGCGAGTTTTAATCGAGTAAACATCGAAAATAATCGGCGGATGACACTTCTCCCAATGGCACCAGAAATGGATATTATAATGTAAGTACTTTGTTTTTCCTATTGTTCATTCATTTTAATAAATCTATATTTATATAAATGTGTCTCTTACCTAATTGACTTCACCTCTATTCTTGCAGCCGCACTGCAAGGGGAACAATTCAGGGTTGTTAGAGTTAAATGGGGTTCGAGTAGCCAATAATGATCATGGCTATTCTCGATATTAGAAAATGTGTTGTGGGCTTGGAAAAAGTCACGACATAATTGGTGGAGGTGCCGTTATGATCCAAAGACTGATTCTTCCTAATCAGTCTCTAGTTTTCTTAAAAAACTGATATGATTTTCATATATTTCAATCTGCAATAATTTTAAACTGCCTTTTTTAGCATTACTCAAGTTTTACATATTGATGAGGGCAAGTTGATTAGGAGATACATTATGATTATTTATCTGGTTTTTATTTTTTGCACACATATAATGAATCAATGGTGAGCTCATGAATGTGATAAATAATTGTTGGTTTTCTGTATTTTAACACAATGAGTATTTTATTGTTTCCCTGAGCCAATACGTATTTGAGAATTCTATACTAGGTTCACTAACTAATTTCTGCCGAGACCAGTTCACGTTTCTACAAACATCTGGCGTGGCATACTACTATACTATACCCCATCTTACTTCTGCTGAGACCAGTTCACGTTTGTTCACAAACATCTGGCGTGGCACACTACTCTACTATAATCCCTCTTATTTCTGCTGAGACCAGTTCACGTTTGTTCACAAACATCTGGCGTAGTACACTACTTTACTATAATCCCTCTTATTTCCGTTGAGACCAGTTCACGTTTGTTCACAAACATCTGGCGGTGCACAATACTTACTATAATTCATGCCGAGACCAGTTCACGTTTTCTTACAAACATCTGGCATGGCAACTACTTTTAACATAACTCTTCTATAAATTATATACTCCCTTAACTTACCTCAATTCTTACAAAGGCTGATTATCGTTCGGTTTGTTATATATTGTAAAATAAATTCTTTATATCTTGGTACAAATGAATAAGAAAAAAAAATAAAAAGCCAAGCAAACGCCAAAGATCCCTCAACAGAGCCAAAGTAAGACTCGCACTGGACGATCTGAACCACAGTAAAATTGCAGAAGTTATATTACCACCATTATCGCCACCTATTAACACAATTCAAGATTATGCAAAAGATTTCGAAAATTTGGAAAATAGCATTTCACTGAATACCTTGCTCAATGAGCAGATCGAAGATCTTGAAAAATACCTTTTTTTATGTGACCACTTATTTTTAGATAATACTAATAATCATACTACTTTGATCAAAAATACTCCCGCCCCTAATAGCCCCGAGCAATTTCTCTCTGAAAAAATTTAACTAAAATTCAGAAGATTATTTGGGGACGATTACTAATAGAAAATAACTACGGTTATGTTTGTTCTGTTTTTTGCCATTTTTTTTATCATTAGAAAGAAATACTTGAAATACAGAAATATTTCGTTCAATATTACCCTGAAAAAGTGGAGAAATTTATATTAAATATAAAACAAAAAATTTTTACATATCTTTAATTTTTTTTATTTTACAAATTTCGGTGAACATTAGTTTAATGAAACCAAAAATTATGTTATATACACGGGAAAAAGATATTCACAGATGAGGTATGAGCAGTGAAAAAAAAAAACATGTAACAAGGTCACTTAAACTAAAACTGAATACAAAAAACGACGAAACTTCTGAGGAAGGTCAGACCTCTGAATGTGTAAACCATCCACAAGCTTCGTGCACAGGAGCATTTCAACCCGAATGTAGCAGCACAAACAAATTCTCTTCTGGTGATCCATTTGCGCCATCTAAGAGAATACCTAGATCTCCACAAAAACATAATTCACAAGACCCAACTCAATATCGGGGGTACCTAATATAAAAACATATTCGTTCAGAAATTGTTTAATGATTATTTGAAAATAATAATTGTTGAAATGGGTTGCAAGGGACCAAATAAATCTCAAGGAGAAAAACGAAAATTATTAAAAAGAGCCAGAGAGTGTAATTGTAGCTCTGTTCGGGAGAAACAGGACAGTATTTATTTGAATTACGGCCATTTTGACACCCCTAAAATCCCCGAACATTAGAAGCAAATTGGAGAGACAATAGAAAACCTGAATTGTCATAATACACATATTTCAATTATATTCAAGTCAAATTTTTCTGTTATTGATTAAAGTCCCATTTTCATCATATTTTATATTGATACTTCTAATTAATCTATTATGAACTCGTAACTTAATCAAAATCAATTATGTATTCCAATTATTGGCAAATTTTAGTTAGTTACAATAATTTTTTTCAATACGTAGATGTAGGTGAAGCTTGAATGGGAGAAACAAATATGAAATTTCATGAAATCGTCCAATAAAATGTTGCTAATGATTATAAAAAAAAAATATATATAAAAAAGAAATGGATAAAAAATCTAGTAAATATAAAATTTTCTTCAAATATTACCCATAGAATAATTATTTAGGTAGAAATTTGATGTAGCCGTAGCCATAGTGAAAAATTAAGAACTTTTAGATGTTGCTGAAATCATCTACTAACTGAATTTAAAAAATAAATAATTATGTTTCACAGCGTTGAATGTCGAAGAAATATATTACCTGAGAAGTAAAAAGGTAAAATGTGTACAATCATTGAAGAATAGCCTGAAAGTGAAATTCAACACAAACAACAAAAATGTACTATATTCTAATTCACTTCAGATTACGAGAAGATTTCCAAGAAAAACATGTTAGTATAGTAATGAACCAGAGTCAATAACTGCATAATTTTTGCTGACAAATACAAATTGAGAACAAACTTAGATCAGTTTTTGTGGTTCAAACGCAAAAACCAATATAAATCACATAAAGAATGCTTCGAATAAAAAATAGTCTAGTTTGACTTAAAAATAGCAAAATAAAACTATGATTCTCCCAGCGGAAAACATGAAATGAAACCCCATTTTTGCAAAAATTAAAACTACAAATCATTTCCGGATTTTTTTTTCCATTGATAGACATGTTTCCAATGTGATGGTAGTTGAAAATTGTTGGATTTATTGTGTTGAGTTTAGGAATATTTTTCACAAATTTGAATACGTCTGAACACACTGCCTAGCCAACAGTGTGGAGTTGCTGCCTAGCCAACAGCACTTAAAAGACTTTTGGGACAATGTTTCTTGTGTGGATTAGCCAACCTCCTAGATTCTGCTGCCAACCAACAGCCACCAAATCAATTTGAATTCAAAAAAAAAAATTCTCAAAGACGTTTTTTAGCACAATCAGTCCAAACATGTTTATAATCCCACTTATTGCAGTTCTATACAATCCGACAAACTCGAGATAAAAATAATGTCTGAAGCAGTTGGTTTCAAAATTGAGCGACATGTTTTGAAAAACACCTGCGCCAGTCAGATAAAAAGGTACGAATACAGTATAAATGAATAAAAAAGTGCAACAGTTCTTTGCGGTAGTAGGTATACCTAATTTTTCAATTTCAACTTTTTGCAAAATTACTTGCATTTAGATTTCACTAGGTTATTTGGATCAATGTTATAATAGGCCTTAACTTTAACATTTGGACGAATCACTCTGTGAATGAAGAGCAAATTTTGCTGTTGGAATTGAATGAACTAAATGAAAATACCAGTGATGTAGAGAAGAGAAAAATATATATGAAAATATTGAAGAGATATAATAAAAAATGGAAGTATGAAATGATATAATAAATGAAAGTATGAAATGATATAATAATAAAAGTATAAAATGATGAATATTAAAAGAAATCCAATGTGTTGAAACTGTATTGAGTGCAATCGAAAGCACACACGTTTCAATATTTCGTGTTATAATTGGTTCATTTATCACATGTTTACTTATCATATAATTCAATGCCTGTCGAGGTTATAGCCAGGGGAGTAGTTGTTTTGAGGGTAATTTGATGAAGTTCATAACCATTGACACGTACTGAATATTGAAAGGATATTTCATAGATATATGAAGAAATAATTAATGAATAAAGATTTATTCAAGGTATCTAAAATGATTACCGATTACCACAATCATAAGGGAGGTATGGAGGAATATCTCAAAGAGATTGAATACCTGCCTGTGCATTTTGTGGAAATAACATGGGGTGAACGTGGAAGAAGATCCTATGATAATATAGGGTTGAACGTTAGCCTGTGATAATAAGTGCAGTTGGTTTTGCTGCAGATTTTGAAGAAAATAAGTTATGTAAAGTATCGCATAGAATTATGAACTGAAGGTAGTTGGAAAACAACTATTGCACATTAATTTAAAAAAAAACAGAAATTATATATGAGTCACAATTATATTAGTACCAAATACTGTATCTTGAGTTAACACGATTATTAAAAAACAAACTTGGAGGAAGTAAACGGCAAGCGTAAACTATGGATTGGTGATCTAGCAAATGTTGAAAAAGTATATGTATACCGGAAATAAGGTGATCAGAAGACATGAACGGAAATCGAATATTCCTTATTAAAATCAATAATTCACGAAATGAGCGATTTAGTTGAATTTGACGTTTGAAACTGTAGGATTGTTGAAACGAGATCATAAATTGAACTCAATATAATATTGTTAATATACAATCATATTTAATATAATATACATATAAAGTTAGGAAAAAAAATGCTTGTTATATATAATACATATTTAAAAAAGTTTCAATATGAAAAAGCCAACTAAAATGGTTTAAAAATAATGTAATATTTCAACCCCATTCTCTTTCTGATGTTTTACAATTTTGATTTGCGATTCTCATTTACTTAAGGTAACAATCAGAGCCAATAGCAAAAGAGAAAAATTGATTCATGATGATTCAGCAATATAACAGTAAATAATAAATAAAGAATGAAATTTATTCAGCAGCATCATACAGATTGTTACAGAATGATAAAAAAAACACAGAATGATAAAATCTCCTTGTGCGTGGTTCAATACAGAGTGTTAGAAAATATATCTCAAAATAAAATCTTATATATAGTTTTAGTCATATGTCATGCCATATATACATATAGACATGCATACATACATATATATTTACAGATCACATTAGAGTTACTAATAATAAGAGAAATAGGAATAGATACAGTAATATATAAAAATAAAAAATAATAAATATAATTAAAAACGCTTTGGAAGGCCTTTTGTTTATGAATAAACATTAGGCAATGATAAATAAAAAAAAAACAAAAAAAAAACAAAAACAATATAATCTTATTTTTAGAAATGTGTTTCCAGATTTCTTAGAATATATATTTTTTACCTCGGTGGCAAATATTGAATTCATATTGAAGATATCAAACCTAGCCGACTTGAAATTTTTAAGATGATAGTGGCATTTGGTTTGTTTTTTTTTTGTCACGCACTTTTTTTTTCTTTAGGAGAAAACAATTAATTTCGAATATTTGTAGACATTTCAAAATATCAGCCTTGGTTTCTGAATAATTTTTTTAACATTGTATTTCTGAAATTTTGGTATTATTAAAAGCTTTCTGGAATTCGAGAAAACACAGGAACTGTGGAAAAAATTAAAATATTGAATTAGATAGAGAATCTTAATATGATACAAATCAAATAAACACCCCAATCCCTAATGAAAGAAAAACAAAAACACCAAAAAATTATACGCTAGAAATTAATGAACCTCTATCAGCCCTCTTACCGGGAACAAAAATTGACTGTACCTTACATATTTTAGAGGAAACAGATGATGAATAGAAAATAGTTCAAACTGAATAAATCGATAAAATATAGTTGAAAAGGCCTCAAATATAAAGTTATGTGGAATGATATATATTAAAGTAATAAATAGTAAACAAACCCAATGAGCCCTATAGAAAGAAATCATATAATGCTTCTAGAAAAGTAAATGGATATAAATAAACAAATGAAAAATCGGCCGACAAGCGTTACTACTTTTCTCAGCAATTTCTTCTAAATTGTTGGGATATTCAAGCTGATATTATCGTAAAAATATTAGATGAATGTTCTTACAAAACATAATCAAAGAGAAAACAAAAGAAAAGTAGATTAATAGAATCTCACAAATTCACATTGATAAAGCCATGATACCGTAATACCTCAGATGGCGATCATGTAATTCAACACCTGTCGAAGTATTAGCTAGGGGAATAGTTGTTGCGATTGATCCATTATAACAGAGGTAAATAAATAAAAGGGCTTTGCACACTGATTAGTTGTGATAATAATGTGAGAAAATAATGTGAATAACATGGATCCATGATAATAAATAAAAATAAAAAAGTTTACAAGAAAAAAAAAAGGGCATAAGCATTCTACAGAATGATGAATGAAAGAATTAATATACATATAAATACGTATGTAAAATTTGAGGAACACATAACTATTGTCAAGTCAAGACTAGTAAATGAGGGGTATCAAGAATTTTATAATAGGGAAAATCACACTTTAAAAAGGCCGATGGTCAATGTCTTTGCAATTAGCAAGCGTATAAATATAGTAATTACATAAAAGGGGGGTGTCAATGAATGTATCAATACTAGTTTACCCATTTCTGTATAATGTAGTTCATGTAAAATGAATAGTATATGAAGAGTAGGCATAGTTAAATATAAGAGTATATGTTAAATCGAATTGTAATTATAACATTGTATATCATACAATTCATTTTGGGTTTATTATATGATAGGAACATTAGTTAGGTTATATGTCACATTATAGTGAAAAATTGTAATAAAAAGGACTAACTGCCGTTTTTTTTGTTGTTGCATGATTCGAGACAAAAAACCACACAACACGAACATGAGGCACTGGTACAGGAATGCAGTAAATCTCCCTTGGATGATGCTCCCAGCCAAAATCCATGTTGCAGAAGTGAACCTGACCAGGACACCCCATTCAGTTCACTGGACGAGAAATAGGAGGCTTTCACAACCTATGGAATGAAAAACTATATTAGCAGCAGCCCATACCAAAATTGGTGACAACAGCAATTTTTACCAATTCATAAGTACCTATCCTTCGGAAATGAAGTACACCTACCTCAGTCATACACACCTACAATGTGTGGGAAGGTGCAAAAGGACACTGAAAGCTACCCCGTCTGTTTTCCAAAAAGTCAACGTATTAATTCCAATCAATGCAAGGAGGCACATCACAAATACACAAACGACGAACTTCCAGTATCCAGCCAGCCATCTTGACAGTTGTCAAGGTTAAGTGAATCGTCACAAATCCACAATCCATGAAGAATCGAGAACGTTCATCGCGCCCTCTTCCATAGGATAGCCAAACTGAATGGTCCAGAAACCTATAACACCCTGGTTCCAGGTCGTCGCTACGAGCAACAGCGAGGTGCCCAAAACAGAGGCGTAACAGCAGGGAGATTCCAAGAACTTTTTACGTGACAGTGCCGGACTGAGACAATTCAAGTGTTGTATAGAACAGAACATAAAAAGTGCTAGTGTGGTTGAGAACATTATAGAGACTCGAATAGACAATACTCCCAATGTGAAAAATACAAACAATAAAGTACTTTATTCAGATTCCTTTAATTTAAGTATAATACTGTATATCCCATATTGACCATTTATTTTATTTTTTTAAGTGTAATCGTTTTTATTTGCCTTTTGTTTTATTTCTTTTTTACTCTTTCCTAACATTTTTGATTTTTATTCCAACATTGTTGTGACGAGTTATTTTAATCTTCGATTTTATTTTATTACACATAAGGTGTAATTCAGGTCAATGGAGACCTATTCAAATTACTTTAAATATATATATATATATATATATATATATATATATATATATATATATATATATATATATATATATATATATATATATTTTATTCTTTTTATGATTTTTTGTGTAGATTCAAGCTGGAGCCCAGCTTTTACCGGCCGGGGGGAAGTGTCATGAAGCATAAGTTTAATAAATCCAAAATTTAAATGTTTCCTCTCCTAAAGGCCACAAGGGCATTTCAGTTCCTGTTCTGCACTCGTTTGTATCTCATAATTAAATCAATACCCTGTATAGAACAGTGCAGAGAGAAATAGCAGGAACTGAGGTGTTGAATTACATTAATTGAACTCGATCAGCAAATAATGCTGATCAGAGATTTTCGGAAGGAATGACCTGTGGAGAGGGGCATTGATTGTCGAGTTTTGCTAATAATTGAGAAGAATAGAAGAGTTAGTTGATCGCGAGTTTTAATCGAGTAAACATCGAAAATAATCGGCGGATGACACTTCTCCCAATGGCACCAGAAATGGATATTATAATGTAAGTACTTTGTTTTTCCTATTGTTCATTCATTTTAATAAATCTATATTTTTATAATTGTGTCTCTTACCTAATTGACTTCACCTCTATTCTTGCAGCCGCACTGCAAGGGGAACAATTCAGGGTTGATAAAGTTAAATGGGGTTCGAGTAGCCAATAATGATCATGGCTATTCTCGATATTAGAAAATGTGTTGTGGGCTTGGAAAAAGTCCCGAAATAATCACATAAACCAGTTCTAACAATCAGATCAGATTATTTTTCAGTTGAAGATAAAACTCCACTACTTTCGATGTCAAATGTAATTTATAGTATTCCTTGTCATGGTTGAAATAAACAATATATTGGTCAAATACAAAAATAATTATCGAACAGAATAATGTATCATAAAAGTGACTGCAGATTGCATCCTGAAAGATGTGCTCTGGCAGAACATGTGAATAAATTCAACCACCAGATGTATATCGATTCAGTGAAAGTGCTAGCGACAAAGTATATCTAAGAGAACATTCCTAGAAAAGGCTCTCATTTCCCAAAAAAACAATTATATAAATAAAAAACAGAAATTAACCATTTGAGTGAAATTTACTCTTATTCATTTTATTTAGATATCAATCAAAATTGATAACAATGTAATATCAAATAATAGTTCTTTTTAAGATTACCGCCACCTGTTACAATCAGTTGTTACTAATCTAACAGTTGGCACTGTAACAATTTCCTAGTGACACCCGTCAGATGTCGTTGGCTTGAATATCAATGCAGGATTCATTCCTAACCTGTCAGTTTCACTTGTCACACCACATAGAGTACATATTTATATTCATATAATTTCAAACAACGCTAATGTTGTTGTTTTAACTTTGAACTTCATTTTATTCCTCGATCTACGTTTTTTTCTTTTGAATCACTATGTTAGATGAATATGTTCAACATCATTGGAACTAACCTCAACAAAGTTGTGAGTAGCATAATGTTTCGCACTTGAATATGTGATATTATTGGTTTTTTCATCTATTGTAGTCTCCCTGATAATGGAAATAAACATTTCCGAAAGCTTGGATAAACCACTTTTCCATTGCTACTTACCCCGAGTTCCCTGGTTTTGTATATATATATATATATATATATATATATATATATATATTTAAAAACTGCTGATTATATTAAAAAACTGAATAAATACCTGCTATGATTGTTGAAAAAAAATCTGTATGGTTTGCATCTTGAAAACCTTTGGCCATATTCTAGTCGACGCAGATAATCCAAGAGAGTAGCGGTAGAGTTTTTCTATTATCATTATGTTTAGTTAGTTCATTCAATTGGCACAACCTATAAAAATATACAAATCCGAATTCAGAAATAAATATTCAGAATTTAACTAAACAGTATATTTATATGCAAGAAATATCCTGTATACAAAATTAGAACCAAAAGGAAACATGACAGGCAAATGTCAAATTATTTCCTTTTAATTGATCAATATAATGAAATTTGAGGACAGAAAAATAGTACATGTGAACTTTGAAGAAAATTTTGTAAATACAACTATTTGTAGAAATCAAATTTGAAAATAAAATATGTATAATAGGAAGGAAGAAGAATAACGTGTTTAATTGAAAGTGCTAATAGTAAAAAGTGAGATAAGATAACAAAAAGTGATGGTTACCAAGGAGAAAAAAAAATAAGGAAGACTAAAAATGAAAGAGAAAGCATATTAAAAAAAATGATGATTTTGTGGGAAAAATGCCAATAACTAGAGTATATGGGAAACATGAATACATTCAATCAGGTGAGAATCAAATCAGAACCAAGGACTATCAAGAAACTACTCACTAGGAATTGGAGGTTAGATTTCCAATACTTCTATGCCTGGCCGAGACACGCCTTGCAAGACATCCACATGAACTATTCACAGAACACCCCAGGATTTGTGTGAGTGCAAAGCATAACTCATAACGGGTACTTTATCAGCATAAACTTGATGAAGTGATAAGTGAGTCATCGAACAGCCACGTTGTGTTTGGTTTATTGACAATAAAACATAATTTTGAGTGGCAATTTCCTTCTTCTATTCATCACAAATGAATATGTTCATTTTTGGGCATGATCAAGTTTTTGAATGTTTTCAATTCTGATTGGTTGGAAAATATAATTAGAGTAAGTTAGATATCTCAAAATAAGTTGGTTCTGAGCAATATTTTCAATAAAAAACGAGTATCTATTTTTTCTGGAATCATTATTTATTATTTGACTATATTACAATCAATATTCCAAGCATTGGCACAGACATTTATTTATTTATTTAGTTTAGTAAAATTTTTTATTGATAATATCTCTTAACAACCACATATATATTGATATAAACTAAATAAATTATATTCGGTACACGATTATATATAACAATTTTATTTTAAGGTACAACATTTAGCAATTTACTTAACTAACTTAAATTAATATAAAAAGAAAAAATATCATTCTGAGGTAACAATCACAAAAACATGTTTTTATTTCCTCCATCAAAGCATGAAGGTTACAGTGTACTTAGTCTCAATTATCCATTGTACAATTTCCTTTTTTACTTTATGGTATGGTCTATTTCTTATAGCATGGGGTAGACTATTGTAAATCTTTGGACCTATGTAATAAATATGCTTTTGACATAATGTATGTTTAGGATTGCACAGAAAGAGATTATTATTAGCTGCATTTCTTGTATTTACACCATGTTTTAAATCCTCCCTGTTGTATGTGTTTTTTAGCATGAATCTAATAACTGATTTTACATACAATTGATTAGGACATAACAGTTTGCTATCTATATATACAGATTCTGTAGGATATCTTTTCTTCTTAAAGAGCATTATCTTTATAATCCACTTCTGCGCATTTATGAGCTTAGACATAATTGTTGTTCCTGTACTCCCCCAGACTACAATACCATAATTTATTATTGACTCTATTAGAGAAAAAAAGACCATTTTTAAAGATGAAAACGATAAAATGTTTCTTAATTCATAGAATTTATAAATAAGTTTTCTAATTTCACCAGTTACATATTGAATATGTTCCTTTCAACTAAGGTTTTCATCTATGATTACTCCCAGGTATTTTATCGAGGATTTTCTCTCAATCCCATTATCACATTTACATCGTAATTCTAGATCACATTGAGAATTATGCAATTTTAGATTATAAAAATTCGGCTTTACTCGAGAGGAAAGTGAAAATGTTAAAAACTTCGTTTTTTCTATATTAAGAGAAAGCAAACTGCAGTCCAGCCATTTTTTAATTTTGTGCAATGCTAGTTCAGCATTTATTTTTGTGGTTTCCCAGTCTTCCCCACATACTATTGCTGCAGAGTCATCTGCAAAACAGAAAATTCCTCAATTCATACATAAGACCATTTATATAAACATTAAACAGTAGTGTCGAGAGCACTGTACCCTGCGGCACACCAAATTCCATCTCTAGTTTGTCACTCTCCTCACCTGAGATGATTACACTCTGATTTCTTTTAGATAAGTATGATTTAACCAGGCTATTTGGTATACCTCCAATTCCTACCCGTTCCAAACGTTCCAACAGAATTTGGTGCGACACCGTGTCAAATGCCTTCTGCAGATCAAGGAATATACCTATCACTTTTTTACCCTCATCTAATTTTTTTAGGATTCCCTCTGTGTGCAAAGAGCATTTTCGGTACTGTTGTTCTCTCTGAAGGCAAATTGATTAGGGCAATATTTTATTCTTTTCCAGATAGATTAATATCTTGTGCCTTAAACACTTTTCTATTATTTTACTTATAGAACTTGTTAGCGCAATAGGCCTATAATTATTTGTTGATTTCCTATCTCCCTGTTTGAACAGTGGTATAACTATTGTAGTTTTTAAAATTTCAGGAAACACTCCAGTACCAAAAACAGTATTTACTATGTGATACAATGGTTTAATTAATTGTTCTTTGAATTTTTTAATTATGTTGGAACAAATGCAGTCTTCACCACCTTTACCCCGTTTTTTAATTTTGATTACTCTAAAATTTCGTGTTCTGTGCTGGGGGTTAAAAAAAATGAATTCATTGTGCGCTGACCATCATTTCTATAGTTGCAAGCTGTTATTTTATTTGCTAGCTTTTTCCTATGTGGTAAAAACGAATTAAATTCATTGGCAATTAATTTTTTGTCATTTAATTCTACGTTTCCACTATCCTTAATTGACCTTATTTCTACTTTTCCACTCGATCATTGGTGGCTTCCTTTATTACATTCCAAAGTTTTTTTGGATCTCCGGCATTTTTTCGGCTAATTGTTTATAGTATAAGTACTTAGCTTTTTGAATGAGTTTAGTAAGAGTTTTTCTATACTCTTTATACCTTATTAAGAGGGTTACGTTATTATCACTTAAAGTGCATTCTTTTTTAATTTATTTCTCTTTCTTATTGAAATCAACAATCCACCTGTGATCCAAGTTTTCCGCTTAATTTTTCTATTACTTATTATTTTTGTTTTAGTAGACTGTACAATAATATCTTTAAGCCTATTAATAAATATCTCCGTACATTGGTTCGCATCTAGACATTGCAATACACTTTCCCAGTCCTCTCTACCCAACAATTTTTGCATTTTTTCGTAATTTATTATTTCATAAGACCTTTCTTTTTTATTTTGTATAATGCTGCTTTCTAAAGGAATATTCAATAAGATGGGATCATGGTCGGTCATGCTTTCTTCTAAAATGACACTATTAATTTTTTGAAATAATCCACTGTTACATTTAATAAAATAATGATCAAGGCACGACTTAGAATTATTTACTTTTCTTGTTGCCCCTCTAATTCCACTAAAAAAACCATGACTTTGCATGACCGTTACATAATCATTTGATGAATCTATATCCATGTCCAATAGATCAATGTTTATATCACCAGCAAATATATAAACTTTATCTTGTTCATATTTTATTTTTTGTAGTATTATATTTAAATCCTGTATGAATTCCTCTTTTGATATAGCGAAACCTCTGTATGTTGCTAGTATATCCACAAACTTATGGTTTTTTTGTATTGTGGTTTTAAGAATTTTTAAATTATTTTCTATTAATAGCTGACTTTCTACACAAATTTCATCTTTTACATAGGTGATACAACCATCACACTTGTTTAATGTACTATTATTGAAATACATAGAGTATCCAGGGATACTAAAATCACCCAAATTATATACTCTGTGGGTCTCCGACATGACAATAACATCAAATTCCCTTCCTGAGATTCCAGAAATACTAAAAACTGATGAAAATTTTTGTATATACTCCTAATATTTACATGAATTAAGTTAATATCCCTTTCATGTCTATCAAAAAAACTAATATTTGACAAACTGCTACATTCATAGGTATTACAAGTTTTATATTCATCTAGTATATCATTTAGTTCCGTGAATTATAATAATTTTTTTATTAATACTTTGATCTGTTTTAATGCTTAGTGGAAAAGATCACTCTCCGTTCTGATCCTTATGGGATCGTCTTGGTCAGATTTTTTTAAATAGACTACCCCATTTACACAAAAGGCTGCCTTGTATCCCTTATCTCTTTTCACATCTCTAGTTTTTTTAACATAAACAATAAGAAGTAGATGGCGCTGCAGCAATCCCCCTGAGATTGAAAGAATCATATCTCCATAGGCGTACCAACTGAACTATAAAAAAGTAGTAAGATAAATGAAAAAAAAAGAGGTAAAGTGAACAGAGAAAGAGGTAAAAGCATCATAGCCAGAGTTTTCTTTTGTTATGATTCGTATATGTCACAAAAATTTAAATAAATTACTAATAATCAAATAAACTCACATAACAATACATAAACATATATATATATATATATATATATATATATATATATATATATTATTATGACTCGTGATATTTATAATTATTATTTTATTGATTTTGTTTATTGTTTTTATTTTTTATAACTAATCTCCTAAATAAATATTTCTACAGTTATGATACGTTTGATTTAATGATTTATTTTCAATTATTATATGAAATTTGTGAAAATAAATATTCGGCTACGTTGTTCTTACCCTTTTCTCTTTCACCTGAATTCTTCCACCTCACCCCAGCTCAGTCGGTACGCCTATGGAAAATGATGTGTCACCGTTCTCAAAGTAGGATTCAGTAGTGCCAACTTGTTACTCTGCTTGAATTCAAAAGTACTGTTTTGTGGAAAGATTTGTGGTAACGATGTGATCAAACAAATAAACAATGAATGCAGAAAATCGTCAAAAACTTTTCTCTTATTGAAAATTAATCTCTAAAACCACCTAACCTGCAATATCTATCTTTATTTCAATCTGAACAGTGAAATAAAATTGTCAAACCTTTACTCATGCGCAATAAAATATTCAATGAAGGTAAAGGCTTGTTGGTTATAATCAGTTCATGGGCATAAAAGGGAATAATGTTCAAAGCAGCGGATGAAAATGATCAAAATACCCGAAAGAAGTGTCTGGCACGAAAACGCTCACTTTGTTTAGTTCTGGTTTTTAAAAATACCTGTTATTCTTTCTCTTGAGTGTTCTCGTGAATCCTGGAAGTGTTTTTCGGATATGGGAAAGTGCAGCTCCACTGTGGAAGTCCCCTTTGTCAATGGCAACGTCACGGATAGGACTTGGGCTGTATTTAAAAGGTGGGTGGTTTTTCCATGATAATTTCTACTCCTATTTGTCTCTGGTTATTGGTTATATTGTATAATGGATGATTTTCTTCAGTTTTTCCTGTATTTTGTCATTTATTGTTTTACCAAATTTTATACGGCTTTCGTTTTCTGAAATAATTATTCATCTCCCCGAAGCTTGTTATTTCTCCTCTTGGCAACCTTCAATTTTTGTTTATTTTCACAAATTCAAGGTTTTTGCTCACTTTCTGGGTCACTCATTCTTGTTCTGAACTATTCTATGGATTTTATTGACAATTTACATTTCTATAGCTTATATAAAATATACATAGTTTGTTAGAATTCATATTTGACACTTTTTTTTCTCAAAAATTATATAGTTCATTGTTTCCATCAAAATGTTTTTGGCATATTGCTGTTATGTTCCCTCCTGATTCGATTTCACTAGACAAGATGTTCCAACTTGAAAACAATTTTGTCTACTTGAGTGGATTTCTAGATTTTTTTATAGGTTGTGCAGATTGAATGTATTGTTGGCAAGATACTTACATACATATTAATGGAGAAACTTCAGTGCTGAACTTTTGAGACATGTGCGTTGACTAGAAAATAGAACCAGGTTCCAGAGAAGTAAAATGCATAGAAAAATTGCAAAACAAACATAGCAGGTATATATGTGATATATAAGTATCATTATATCACTAATTATTCTTTTTACATTGAACTTTTTACATCATAACAATATATATATATATATATATATATATATATATATATATATATATATATATATATATATATATATATGTTGTTATGATTGGTTGTTTATATTGATTTGAATTTATATATATTTTTAAGAATTTATTTCACAGATTTTAATTTCTGAATCCCTATTATAACAAATGAAAACTCCGGCTATGTCATCTTACCATTATCTTTTTAAACCTCTTTTTACCTTATCCCAGCTCAGTCAGATACGCCTATGAACATGAGTCACTTCCTTCTCAGTAGTTGGTTCTGGTGATCTGCATTGCCGATTCGGCACTAACGATTCAATAAGAAATGCTTTTCAGTGGGGAGAAAAAAGTGGCTAGATGAAACACAGATTGCAGCAAATAAACAACTGATCGTTTTTATTCAGATAGAAACCCTTGAAACTGCCTCACTCTGCGAAAAATACCTAATACTAAAAAGAAACAATAATATAAATGATGCAATATGAATATAAGTGATAATTATTATTGGAAAGAATATTTAAAATTATGGTCAGTCCTTTAGCATGGAATTCTGATGAATGTTCAGCCAAAACAATGTAAACAGTGGATCAGACACTCAAAGTTATTGGATAGATATGCGAAAAGTTGCACTTTGGTGTTTTCGGTGATTAAGATACCTTGTTGCTCCTTTTCCTGTGATGTTTCCAGCCCGTGGACGTACTTTTGGGATTTGCAATGACAGCTTACATGCGTTCTTTCATGGATTTTTCTTCTATACCAGGTAAGTGGATATTTTTGATAACTCATTTCTCCCAGTTTTGCCTTTCAGGAATATCTCTCGTTCGGAAATCTTTTAAGCACTTTTTCCTTGAATTGTTCATGAATATCTCTTTTGAATTTCCGTACGTGGCTTCCTTTTTGTAACTTTTTTCAATCTCCTCCAAACTTGTTATCTCCTTCCATGGTAACACACACATTTTTCGTTTTTTCACAGATTTTTGGATTCAGTGTCACTTCCTACCTAATTATTTGTTATTCTAATTACTACTGAGATTTTATGAATGGAAGCTTATTCTAAATCTTACATACTATTTACAAATTCGTATAAAATTATATTTTTACAATTTCTGCTATCACATATTTCATATATCATCACTTTTTCCACACAAACTCCCTCGATATCCAATTGGTGGGTTTCCTGTTGATGTGAATTGTCATACAGGATGTTCAAAACTTATATATCACACTTCAATGTCAAGAATCATATATAGTATTCCGTGTCAAGATTGTAATAGACATTATATAGGTCATACTTCAAGAACATTAATCAGTCGTATCACCTTCCACAAAAGTGATTGCATGCTACATCCAGAGAGATGTTAACACACCGATCATCACGTGGACTATGGTCAGTGAGTGTGTTAGCGAGCGAGTCACACTGGGCGAAAAAGGTCTTTCTAGAAATGGCTTTCATATCACAAGAGAATAACTGCATTTACAGGAAAACCGATATCAATCACTTGAGTGAAATTTATGCTTATTCACTGTCACTAGACATGAACCCAACCAGAACAAACTTTTCTACAAATACAATATAACCAAACCTTTCTCCAAAAACTTTATTCATTTCAGAATAGTATAAATATCATTAATTTCGGGGCGAAAGTTAAAATGACCCAACCATGGGGCATAGTTAACCACACCAGTTGGCACCCTGGAAGTCATTAATATTACTTGACATACGTCAGTGTCACTGTCATGCACAGCTGTCTAATTTGGAATTTAATTTATAACCTGTAAGTAAGTTGGATTCCAATCTTATGGTTGATGACATTTCAACAAATTTTATTTTATAATTTTTATCATATAAGTGTGGAAATGAACATTAGTCATTTCTCTGTTTTTCATTTCTCATTATTTAGTACCATAATGTCAAAAGACATTTTTTTACGGAACATCGTGTCATCCAATCTCACCTAAGTTGTGAGTATTATCAATTCATTGAATGATAATCCCTCATTGTGTTATATTTCATATTGTAGTTCCCTGATGATGGAATAAAATAATTCCGAAAGCTTGGACAAACTTACAAGAGTTTTTCTTTTTGACATTTTGCATTTCCCACTATTAACCAGTTTATATCCTAACTAGTCATCAAAGACTACCCTTCATATATATATATATATATATATATATATATATAAATATATATATATATATATATATATATATATATATATATATATAGAAGAAAAGAAAGAAGAAAGGGTAGTCTCGTGACTGGACTAGTTGAAAAAAACTATGAATTTGAAATAAACTTTGTAGAAAGGATATTCCTTGAGGTTGCAGTCAAAATAATGGCCTATGAGAAAAAGTAAAACTCTTTCTTATTTAGTCAAGCTTTCGAAAATGTTTATTTTCATTATCAAGACAAGCTGTGGAGAAAAAAGAAAACACAATTGTGAAATACGATTTTAAACAAATCTATAGAACTTACTAAGGTGAGGTTAAGTGAAGACAGCGAACTAAACACCATTTCGTGTTTGAGGACTTTTCAAAATCATATCACTATGACCCACTACTGGTAATATATAAAAACTAAACAATGGCACTCGCCCATATTGTTTTAGATAATTAAATTAACACTTTAAAATTTGAAACGGCACAATAATTACCACATGGTTGAAGCGTGACTGAAAAAGGAAAATGGTAAATATATATATATATATTAATATATATATATATATTATATTGGTATATATAAGAATGAGTATCTATCGGAGATTCGGTCTTGAAGGAGGTACACTCTTTTTTGCTACCCGAGCTTTCGCAAATATTTATTTGCTTTTTCGAGGGCTACAAAGTAAAAATATGGACATAAAAATATTCAAGCAATAATGGTATACATACTGTGCTATTTGAGATTTTATTTGGACATCAAAGTTCAGGAACATATTATATAATTATAAAAGTACAAAGGAAAAATGTTGTAACATGAAAATTTGATGACTGACAATCATTTATCATGGATGTCAAATAAAAAAGGTATATACAGAGGTGTTTTGATTCAGGTATTTTCAAATGGAGAATGGTTTTTTGGTAAAAGTATGTACGAGTAAATTTTACTGAAGTTATCAATATCAGTTTTTTTATTCATATTATCGGATTTAATTTAATTTCAGCCATTTCTAAAAAAATCTTTTATTAAATTTTTTTCAACATGTAGAATTTTGGCACAATCATAATTTATGATGTGATCGTTATCCATGACATGTTCCGTTAAGGAACAAGAGTTTTCTTTAAGAGTTCTACAATTGCTTTCATGTAATGCTATTAGTGATTTCAAACAATTTTTTGTTTGGCCTAAATATTTTTTATTGCAATTTGAACAAGAAATTTCATGAACCACGGTAGACTTTTCGGTGATATGAACTTTTTGTTTCAATTTGGTATACAAGTTTTCCAATGGTTTTATTTTTTTTTGTTCAATTTTCAAGTTTTTCTCATGTTTGAATACATCTATGATTCTAGTAGAAAGTTTAGAAATGTAAGGTATCGACGAATAAAGAATTCACTATATACAATTCCATAACACCAAATTTTGATGGTTTACCAAAAACTCATAAATTAAGTCTAAGTTTAAGACCAATAATTTCTTCCATCGATGCTCCTAATAGTAAAATATCACAGTTAGTCACAAATATCTTAACTGATTCCTATAATATTGACAATAATATTACGTAAAGGACTCTTTCGAATTTTCAGACTTCATACATCAAATCAAGCTACCTGAAAATGTTGTCATAATAAGTCTAGATGTAGTTTCACTTTTTAAAAACATTCCAACAAATTTAATCAAATCTAGTATTGATAAACATTGGAAAGATATAAGTAATCATACTAAATCAACAAAATCTATTTTCATAGAACTTATAGAATTCATTTTTGATACAACTTTTTTTGTGTTTGATAATACATATTATAAACAAATACATGGAACTCCAATGTGAGCTACTCTATCACCCATTCTAGCACAGTATGTAATGGACGATTTGTTAGATGCAAGTATTCCAAAATTATAATTTAGACTCCCTTTTCTCAAAAAATATGTTGATGATATTATATATGCAGTACCAACAGATCATGTAAATAATATTCAGTCTATTTTCAATAGCTATAATCTTTTCATACAATTTGAAATGAATGATGGAATGAGAGAAAGTATGGGAAGAATGGAAGAAAGTATAGAAGGAATATGTAAACCATTGGAGACAATTAGTGAGCAAAATAATAAGAAATTTCATGGGGAAGTAATACAAATATCTTAACTGATTCCTATAATATTGACAATGAATATTATGAGTAGTAATGCTATGCCGATTCTAACTCACCTCTCCGCTCAAGGGTTACTTCCGCACCGCCACTGGGGTCCGCCATCTTGGAGCCGCCATGTTCGTGAGCGGTTCGTTGTGGGAGGGGTTTGTGGAAAAATGGTGGTGAGAGGGGTGGGGGTGGTGGTTGTATGTGGGTAGGGAGAAAGGTTGGGGGTGAGTGGTCTGTGATTGGTCGGAATGGTGGCAGCCATGTTGTGTATGGGAGTGTGTGATTGAGAGTGGGGGTGGAGAGAGCTGTGATAGGTCGTGGGCGTGGTGATAGCCGCCGGCCGCTATCCAATAGCCGAGCAGCATATTGAAATGGGGGTGTCAACCAATATCCGTCAACGGCATTGGTCGGACGGAAGACTGAATGGGTGTGTCCTGTTATGAAAATCGCCTACTTAGACGAAAACTCCATTTTCACCAAAAATACGTTTTCTGGTTTTTGGACTTTTGTAATGGGACACCCGGTACATTCGTGAAAGAAAGTTTAATTTTTATAGGGGACGGAAACCCATTTGTTATTTAACAAACTCAGACTTGGCGTTTTGGACTGGGTGCAGAACGCGAACTGCCCTTGCCCGCCTCGTTCTATCAATTTTGTTCAGTAAGGAACACATCAATTTTAAAATCCAACTCATACTTGGTATTTTTAAAATCATGAACTTTCACGAGTGGCCCCCATATACATCTCCAATTGTAATGAGGACAGCCTGTACAAGTATAGTCAATAAACGCGGATATTTTATTAGAAATATTTCGGTCAAGAAATCAGTGGATTTCATAGAAAAATGTATTTCGAGGATTGAGTACGGTTCAGAGAACCTAAAAACGGATTTTCTAAATTCATTTTGACTGTCTGTTGCATAAGAGCACTTTCAGTATTGAAAGGGAAATTTCGTTATATTTCCAATATGAAACAATATCTATAAGCTTATATATACGACCAGGGTAACTGGCCACTATCCTAACAGTTGTTATAAGTTTTCCAAGTAAATTTCGGGTCCCTTTATTTAGTAAATACCATAATGAAATTTATTAGAAACTTATATAAGTTGCAAGTGTAGTTCTAGGTCACAGGTACGCTAACCACCGACTCTAGACAAACCTATAGACGGTTATAAGTTTCCATCGTAAGTCGAATGTTTTAACAGTTTAAAGATATAGCTACTTTCCAGAATGAATATGCCATCGGTTTTACGAGTTCACAAAACTCAGATTCGATATCTGAATGAACTTTCCGAAACGGAAATTCATTACTGTTTGAAAAGAGTACTATATCGCTTAATCCACAATACAGGTAATTGTTATTTGGAAGGTATGAAAGTCAATTAGGAATGTCGAGTGCCTCTAGACGGGACGTCTCCGGCGCTTCGCATTGTCTGTTTGGATTCGTACCTGACCTACCTCAAATTTCGACTCTTTAATCCGATTTTGGGTCGGCGCTATCGGATTTGGGTCATATCGGTCGGTGAACCGATATGAACTTTAATCTGAATTTTAAATGGACTATATTTTGATACTTGTACAGTCGCCTCATAAATACATCGTTAGTTTCCTCGATCGAAATCGATCGTCATTTTACAGTTATGTTGGATTTTCGATAACTGTGTTTATTCGTAAATTCAGGATTGGAATGACGAGGAAACTGGCCGTGTTTTTCTTAAGTACTGATCGTGGTTTTGTTCAGTTTTGGGGATACGCCCACATCGCTCGCGAGAGCCAACGGGAAGGCTTCGCGCTCCAGGCGATGTAACAAAACCCGGAGTCAGAAAGTCAACTTTCTCTTAGTTTCAACGCTCTCTTTTGTTCCAGTTCTTTTGTGACTTCAGTTCTTCGGCTCGCGTACACGTCGGAAAATTTTTCCGCGGGAAAAGTTAGGGCGTGGCAGCCATTTTGCAGTCTCCACTTCGCCTCGTGTTTCAGCTTCTGGACGATGGATTTCCGGAGTATGGAGGATTCCTGCAAGTGTTTTTGGATATATCTTTTTCACGGACGACGAGGCTGGCGCAGTTTCCGAATCATAGGCGTACAGCGGATGTGGACCATGGATTTTTGGATTCGCGGATTCGTTGTCACGACCAGGGATGATTTCGGCTGGCAGTTCTCGGATGGGTCGTTCGTTTGGATGGAATAATGGTTCCTAGGATGGACGTAGGCGATTTTCTTCTCCTGATGTGTTACGAGAAGTTACTTCAGGGAGTCGCCTGCGATAAGTATATACAGGGTTACTAATCATGCTTTCCTTTTCAGGGTATTAATCTTTTGTGTTTTTTGGAAGTTTTTCAGATATGGGATGCTGAAGCGCACAAATGAGATAGCGGCTCAAGGACGTATTTCGGTAGATCTTCTTAAGTGGGATCACGAAAATGGTCTAATTGGTCTCTGTAGAACCTAGCGTTTTTCGTAGGTGCAGGGGCTCGGGCTTCATTAGCTACGCGCAAGAAGAAAGGGATTCTCAAACCGAGTTTCCGGCTTCCGAAAGGAAGTACCTTGGTCCATGTGTCCTTCCCAAAAACATTTCCTGCACGTAGGTTACCTTTCCCTATTTTTCTTTGCGGATAGAGAGTTAAATGTAAATTTCCTGTGTTAGGTCGGTCTACGTTTTTCTACGCTCTCTATCCAAATTTAGCTTTGAAACCTCTCCTTTTGCAAGTCGCTCCTGGGCTTGGTTCTTTTCAAAATTAGTATAGACGGATCAGGGCACCTGTGAAGTCTCGTGAAAGGGAAAAATATTACGTTCAATATCACACCTCACTTGTTCAATTAAATTTCTAAATTCCAAGATCGGGATTTTTCTGAGATTTATTCTCTTGCAACGAAAACGTATCGCGATTAAAACTCACGGGCGAGTTGTGTTCGTTTTCGTTGTGAAGTGGCAATCGAGACTTGGTACGATTGTCACACTTTTGAATTCGATTCAGATTGAATCATTTTTACTTTGGAGATTCGTTCTCAAGTAACTGTTAAGCATTTTGCAAAAATGTCCGAGGAGCGTGAATTTGAACGTATATATTCGGTAGTGTGTCGTTTTGGGGATTTCAAACGAGTCTTCGCCCACTCGTAAAATAAAGGCTAGGGATATTTTGAAATTCAGTTAGGGATAAAATAACCGCGAGGTGTTGTTTTCTCCAGGGGAATTTCCATAGTTGGTATTTTCCAAATTTTCCAAAGGGATATTTTGGACTTAGAATTATTTTTGAAATAGCCGATCGGAGGCTATAATTTTTGCGTTGAGAAAGAACACTCTCTCCGTGGACCGGCTGGAATCGAGCTTTTCTCGTTTCCAGAGGACTTACCAGATGTCCTACGGTGGGGAAATCTCTCGCGTTCACAAAAACTTTGTTCGTGGGGTTTTCAAAATTATTTGTAAATTTTTGGCAATCACTTTTTCAGAACTTTTCAAAATTTAGATCACTACATTTTTTGAATGAAAGGTTACTGAGGACCGTCCGGAGTGGCGGGGGTGGTGGCTTTGAAGCCTCGGTAGAATTTCATTAGCTGATGGAGCGTCGAGATTCTTCCAGGGCTGGGCTCAGTACTCGGGGTGGGATAATGGGTTTTTATTCCATTCTATTAAATTCATTTCGTAAGTGTTAGGCAACTTAATTGTCTCATGCCGGAGCAACGTATCCCAGACAGCACTAGTCGTATGTAGGAAGTCGAAAACCCTGATGAAATACATACGTGAGCGCAGCGGTTTATATGGACAATTTTTTGATCGAGTCGAGATTGGAAGTTGGTCATGTATTCATTTTGCGTTTGGTTTGATAATTGCAAGTCGCGATTCCGCAGACCGGATAGGACTTAGGAATTATTAAAACCCTAGCGGCTGCAGTTATCATAAAAGGTGGTACACATGACAGTACATTTGTACACTTTTCTTGTTTACCGATCTGCACGACGGAAAAACAGGTGTCAGACAGTTGCGTAGTTGGTAGACTTCTGCCAAGAGGTTTATCAAAACGTCCACCCACCACCTCAAAATATCTTTATGATATTACGGAACATGGCGCCCAACGTGGGGCTTGAAAATTTTGGATTAAATTTTCGAATCCACGAAAACATGTTCTTTTTATAATATATTGGAACATGTCGCCAACGCTAGGGGCTTGAAAAATTTTAGAATCCACGAGAACATGATCTATTCTGGACTTGCTTTGAGGATCATGCAACATAACTTTAGGAGCTAAGAATTTCATTTGGAAATATCTGTTCTCTCGGGAGAAAGCTCAAAAGTAATATACGAGGGTTGTTCTTTCTCAAAAGCATTTTTCTAAAATATAAATTTGACAGACTTCTGCGGAAGCTGTCTGGCGCTAAATATTTTCAGATAAAGATATCAAGTGCAAGTTGGGGTATCGTAACACGGGGTTACGTACCTGCACTTAGTTGAATATGGAAATTCTCACATTTCGTAAATGAACGTTTGTGTTCCAAGCCACCTAGAAGATAGAAAAGCGGGTTTTTCTTCTTCGTTATAGGTTCCATAGGTTCAAGATTTTCGAGATAGAAATTCTTGTTCCGCTTTTGCTTTTTCGTCGGCGGACGTTAAACGTATTCCACGGGTTGGATCTTTTTCGTCGGCGGACGTTAAACGTACTTCAGGCTTTTTGCATTTTCGCCGGCGGGCGTAAAACGTATTCAGAAGATGGAAAGTTTCGTTTTCATCTTCAGGCACATGGGTTGCAGATTTTTCGCCGGCGGGCGTAAAACGTGTTTCGAGGTTGAAAAGTTTGGTTTTCATCCTCGCCGGCGGACGTAAAACGTAATTTCAGGAGTTTTCGGATTTTAGAATGAATGGACTTTGAAAATTTTTCTGAACATTTTTCAAAAGTTTCTTTTCTGTACACAGTTACAAATCTACAAGCTTGCAGTTTTCGGAACTGGCATTGACTTGGTAGATTCTTTCGAATATTTTCTTGAACATGCTTTGCCTTCTCAAGGACTGCATGCTTCATGGAGTTTTTTCTTCCTCCATTATTTTGAATAAATCTTGGATGGTTGATTATTATACGGGGTGTATAGAAGTTTGCATTGAGAATTTTATTAAAATTCAATATTGGTCAATGGACCAGGATTGAGGATTTTCAAATGTGCCGTTTCAGAAAGAACTCAATGGAGTTCAAGGATTTTAGGGATGACAGCTTTCGAGGCGCACCCTACTTGTACATATTGTATATAGTTTTAGGAAATGGAGGGAACGTTCGAGTCTGGGCCCACTGTTGTCGTAGGGAACGACAACAAGCCAGCTCGACGTTTCGGATCAAAGGATGTCATCCTCAGGCATGCCTTTGTCATTTCAGTTGAGAACGAAGACTGTGGCTTGACGACGCAGATCGGAGTTCGGAATAGGAGGATGGTGGGACTCTGCGAATGGCAGCCCACATCCAAATGATTTTTTTTTGAGAATCGTGAGACCCTGCGAGGCGCAGCTCAGATTCAAGGATGTGCGGTAGCACACATTCTGGCGGACATTTGAAAATTCATTTTTGAGTTATTAAGATAACTTAGTAACGTTTCAGAAGGAAACAGATTAACTTCTAGTACTATACACCTCGGAAATGATTAACTGGAAATGATCTTTTTCGTCGGCGGACGTTAAACGTATTTCTATTCCAGTCGTTTTTTGAGTTTTGAGAGTTCAGGAAGCCCCCACACTTTGAACTGAAAAGTAGATTTTTCTTCGAATCACTTTTCAAGGTTTTCATTCGAATAACTTCAAGTTATTTTTCAGGTAGGAAGGTCCTACAGTTTAGTGAACGGAGTTCACAGGTTTTCGTAAGCGGTGCTTACAGTTTGCAGGACAACTTTAATTTGTTGATACAATTATCGTTATAGGTCCTTGCCACACGGGAATTATACAGGGGGTGACATGAAAGTTTTTCTTAGTATAGGCACTTGGCCTACAGTATTGGCAATTGGCCATTTTTGAGAATAGGCTTGCCATTCAAAACACGGTAGGGACCAGGGGTGCGGTTGACCAACGAGGGAAGGGGCTCTGTTTGACAGCTCTGATCGTTAAGACCTTGATCCAACTTGATACCGATTCAAACACAAACAACGTAGGAGGCCGGGACCCTGCGGATTGCAGCCCGGATTCCAAAGTAATCAGGAGAAAGAGATATTAGGATGAGAATCGCGAGACACTGCGGATTGCAGCTCGGATCTCAGAGGAGCCGGCGGGCATAAGACGCAAGGAATGAATCGAGGGTATTGCGATGGCAGCCCCGATTCGATGATTATATGGATTTTGCGAACTTTCGGAACACGAGGGAGTGTTGCCGTCAGAACGATGCGATCGGGACGTCTTTCTTAAGACGTACCCAGAAAACTGTGATCGATCACCGTATGCCCGAAGACCTCTGTCGTTGAGAATGGAAGTCAGAATATTTCAGTAAAGTATTCAGGAAGAATAGCTTTTTATAGTTAAACATGCTCCCCGAGAACCTGTATAATTCTCAGAATTTTGAAATCAAGAGGTCCCACGGATTCCGGAGAGTCTGCCGTGCACCTCCAAGAGAAAAGGACAGCATAACCACTTCGTCTCGGCGTATTTGTCTGGTTCCTGTCAGAGTTTTCAACAGCTACGAGGGTAGTTAAGCCGTTTAGGGTAACGATCGAATCGCATAATCGGGATCCAGAGAGTTCGATTCTTCTGGTCACCTCTCGATGTGGGTTCAGTATGGGACATCGTCTGTTCCCAAGAAATTTGTTTTTGAAAATTGTCATCTTTGCCGTCGAGCAATTTTTGATATCACTTCAACATGGGCTATCTTCCTGAACCAAACTCTCAATTTCTCGTGGTTGGCGAAATCTCCTTTGTATGGATCTCTTTCGCCATAGGTATTCGTTTCAGGTGGAAGAGCGTGATTAGGATCAACGTCAGGAACCTGTTTACTGTATCTTTTCCTTTCAGGGTAGTTTTAGGGCCTAGAGCGATCCTCCTTATGGTGATACTCGAAGCCAAACTCTCGATGGAGCCCGTCAGGCACACCGGGAGGCCCTAAGGAATCGTAGTATG